>CM019065.1:46365508-46646179 GCA_009667805.1 Leptobrachium leishanense
GGGTTATAGGGAGATGTTATATGGAGTAATAGAGTTATAGGGAGAGGTTATATGGAGTAATAGGAGGGTTATATGGAGAGGTTATATGGAGTAATAGGGGGTTATAGGGAGAGGTTATATGGAGTAATAGGGGGCTATAGGGAGATGTTATATGGAGTAATAGGAGGGTTATAGGGAGAGGTTATATGGAGTAATAGGGGGTTATAGGGAGAGGTTATATGGAGTAATAGGGGGGTTATAGGGAGAGGTTATATGGAGTAATAGGAGGTTATAGGGAGAGGTTATATGGTGTAATAGGGGGGTTATAGGGAGAGGTTATATGGAGTAATAGGTGGTTATAGGGAGAGGTTATATGGAGTAATAGGAGGGTTATAGGGAGAGGTTATATGGAGTAATAGGGGTTTATAGGGAGAGGTTATATGGAGTAATAGGGGGTTATAGGGAGAGGTTATATGGAGTAATAGGGGGGTTATAGGGAGAGGTTATATGGAGTAATAGGGGGTTATAGGGAGAGGTTATATGGAGTAATAGGGGGGTTATAGGGAGAGGTTATATGGAGTAATAGGGGGTTATAGGGAGAGGTTATATGGAGTAATAGGGGGGTAATAGGGAGAGGTTATATGGAGTAATAGGGGGGTTATAGGGAGAGGTTATATGGAGTAATAGGGGGGTTATAGGGAGAGGTTATATGGAGTAATAGGGGGGTAATAGGGAGAGGTTATATGGAGTAATAGGGGGGTTATAGGGAGGGTTATATGGAGTAATAGGGGGGTTTTAGGGAGAGGTTATATGGAGTAATAGGGGGGTTATAGGGAGAGGTTATATGGAGAATAGGAGGGTTATAGGGAGAGGTTATATGGAGTAATAGGAGGGTTATAGGGAGAGGTTATATGGATTAATAGGGGGTTATAGGGAGAGGTTATATGGATTAATAGGGGGTTATAGGGAGAGGTTATATGGAGTAATAGGGGGTTATAGGGAGAGGTTATATGGAGTAATAGGAGGGTTATAGGGAGAGGTTATATGGAGTAATAGGAGGGTTATAGGAGAGGTTATATGGAGTAATAGGGGGGTTATAGGGAGAGGTTATATGGAGTAATAGGGGGTTATAGGGAGAGGTTATATGGAGTAATAGGGGGTTATAGGGAGAGGTTATATGGAGTAATAGGAGGGTTATAGGGAGAGGTTATATGGAGTAATAGGAGGGTTATAGGGAGAGGTTATATGGAGTAATAGGAGGGTTATAGGGAGAGGTTATATGGAGTAATAGGGGGGTTATAGGGAGAGGTTATATGGAGTAATAGGGGGTTATAGGGAGAGGTTATATGAGTAATAGGAGGTTATAGGGAGACGTTATATGGAGTAATAGGAGGGTTATATGCAGTAATAGGGGGGTTATAGGGAGAGGTTATATGGAGTAATAGGAGGGTTATAGGGAGAGGTTATATGGAGTAATAGGGGGTTATAGGGAGAGGTTATATGGAGTAATAGGGGGTTATAGGGAGTAATAGGGGGGTTATAGGGAGAGGTTATATAGAGTAATAGGGGGGTTATAGGGAGAGGTTATATGAGTAATAGGAGTGTTATAGGGGGAGGTTATATAGAGTAATAGGGGGTTATAGGGAGAGGTTATATGGTGTAATAGGGGGGTTATAGGGAGAGGTGATATGGAGTAATAGGGGGTTATAGGGAGAGGTTATATGGAGTAAGGGGGTTATAGGGAGAGGTTATATGGAGTAATAGGGGGTTATAGGGAGAGGTTATATGGAGTAATAGGAGGGTTATATGGAGTAATAGAGGGTTATAGGGAGAGGTTATATGGAGTAATGGGGTTAGGGAGAGGTTATATGGAGTAATAGGAGGGTTATAGGGAGAGGTTATATGGAGTAATAGAGGGTTATAGGGAGAGGTTATATGGAGTAATAGGGGGGTTATAGGGAGAGGTTATATGGAGTAATAGGGGGTTATAGGGAGAGGTTATATGGAGTAATAGGGGGGTTATAGGGAGAGGTTTATGGAGTAATAGGAGGGTTATAGGGAGAGGTTATTGAAGTAATAGGAGGTTATAGGGAGAGGTTATATGGAGTAATAGGGGGTTATAGGGAGAGGTTATATGGAGTAATAGAGGGTTATAGGAGAGGTTATATGGAGTAATAGGGGGTTATAGGGAGAGGTTATATGGAGTAATAGGGGGGTTATAGGGAGAGGTTATATGGAGTAATAGGAGGGTTATAGGGAGAGGTTATATGAGTAATAGGAGGTTATAGGGAGAGGTTATATGGAGTAATAGGGGGTTATAGGGAGAGGTTATATGGAGTAATAGGGTGATTATAAGGAGAGGTTATATGGCGTAATAGGAGGGTTATAGGGAGAGGTTATATGGAGTAATAGGAGTGTTATATGGAGTAATAGGGGGTTATAGGGAGAGGTTATATGGAGTAATAGGGTGATTATAAGGAGAGGTTATATGGAGTAATAGGGGGGTTATAGGGAGTGGTTATATGGTGTAATAGGGGTTATAGGGAGAGGTTATATGGAGTAATAGGGGGTTATAGGAGAGAGGTTATATGGAGTAATAGGGGGTTATAGGGAGAGGTTATATGGAGTAATAGGGGGGTTATAGGGAGAGGTTTATATGGAGTAATAGGGGGGTTATAGGGAGAGGTTATATGGGAGAGGTTAAGATGGAGTAATAGGGGGTTATAGGGAGAGGTTATGTGGAGTAATAGGGGGGTTATAGGGAGAGGTTATATGGAGTAATAGGGGTTATAGGGAGAGGTTATATGGAGTAATAGGGGTGTTATAGGGAGAGGTTATATGGAGTAATGGGGGGTTATAGGGGAGAGGTTATATGGAGTAATAGGGGGGTTATAGGGAGAGGTTATATGGAGTAATAGGGTTATATGGAGAGGTTATATGGAGTAATAGGGGGGTTATAGGGAAAGGTTATATGGAGTAATAGGGTGGTTATAGGGAGAGGTTATATGGAGTAATAGGGGGGTTATAGGGAGAGGTTATATGGAGTAATAGGGGGCTATAGGGAGAGGTTATATGGAGTAATAGGGGGTTATAGGGAGAGAGGTTATATGGAGTAATAGAGGGTTATAGGAAGAGGTTATATGGAGTAATAGGGGGGTTATAGGGAGAGGTTATATGGAGTAATAGAGGGTTATAGGAAGAGGTTATATGGAGTAATAGAGGGTTATAGGGAGAGGTTATATGGAGTAATAGGGGGGTTATAGGGAGAGGTTATATGGAGTAATAGGGGGGTTATAGGGAGAGGTTATATGGAGTAAATAGGGGGTTATAGGGAGATGTTATATGGAGTAATTAGAGTTATAGGGAGAGGTTATATGGAGTAATAGGAGGGTTATATGGAGAGGTTATATGGAGTATAGGGGTTATAGGGAGAGGTTTATGGAGTAATAGGGGGTATAGGGAAGATTTATATGGAGTAATATGGAGGGTTATAGGGAGAGGTTATATGGAGTAATAGGGGGTTATAGGGAGAGGTTATATGGAGTAATAGGGGGGTTATAGGGAGAGGTTATATGGAGTAATAGGAGGTTATAGGGAGAGGTTATATGGTGTAATAGGGGGTTATAGGGAGAGGTTATATGGAGTAATAGGTGGTTATAGGGAGAGGTTATATGGAGTAATAGGGGTTTATAGGGAGAGGTTATATGGAGTAATAGGAGGGTTATAGGGAGAGGTTATATGAGTAATAGGGGTTTATAGGGAGAGGTTATATGGAGTAATAGGGGGTTATAGGGAGAGGTTATATGGAGTAATAGGGGGGTTATAGGGAGAGGTTATATGGAGTAATAGGGGGGTTATAGGAGAGGTTATATGGAGTAATAGGGGGGTTATAGGGAGAGGTTATATGGAGTAATAGGGGTTATAGGAGAGGTTATATGGAGTAATAGGGGGTTATAGGGAGAGGTTATATGGAGTAATAGGGGGTTATAGGGAGAGGTTATATGGAGTAATAGGAGGGTTATAGGGAGAGGTTATATGGAGTATAGGGGGTTATAGGGAGAGGTTATATGGAGTAATAGAGGGTTATAGGGAGAGGTTATATGGAGTAATAGGAGGGTTTATGGAGAGGTTATATGGAGTAATAGGGGGTTATAGGGAGAGGTTATATGGAGTAATAGGAGGGTTAATAGGGAGAAGTTATATGGGTAATAAGGAGAGTTATAGGGAGAGGTTATATGGAGTAATAGGGGTTTATATGGAGAGGTTATATGGAGTAATAGGGGGTTATAGGGAGAGGTTATATGGTGTAATAGGGGGTTATAGGGAGAGGTTATATGGAGTAATAGGGGGTTATAGGGAGAGGTTATATGGAGTAATAGGAGGGTTATAGGGAGAGGTTATATGGAGTAATAGGGGGTTATAGGGAGAGGTTATATGGAGTAATAGGGGTTATAGGGAGAGGTTATATGGAGTAATAGGGGGTTATAGGTAGAGGTTATATGGAGTAATAGGAGGGTTATAGGGAGAGGTTATATGAGTAATAGGAGGGTTATAGGGAGAGGTTATATGGAGTAATAGGGGTTTATATGGAGAGGTTATATGGAGTAATAGGGGTTTATAGGGAGAGGTTTATATGGAGTAATAGGGGTTATAGGGAGAGGTTATATGGAGTAATAGGGGGGTTATAGGAGAGGTTATATAGAGTAATAGGGGGTTATAGGGAGAGGTTATATGGAGTAATAGGAGGGTTATAGGGAGAGGGTTATATGGAGTAATAGGGGGTTATAGGGAGAGGTTATATGGAGTAATAGGGGGTTATAGGGAGAGGTTATATGGAGTAATAGAGGGTTATAGGGAGAGGTTATATGGAGTAATAGGGAGTTATAGGGAGAGGTTATATGGAGTAATAGGGGGTTATAGGGAGAGGTTATATGGAGTAATAGGGGTTATAGGGAGAGGTTATATGGAGTAATAGGAGGGTTATAGGGAGAGGTTATATGGAGTAATAGGAGGGTTATAGGGAGAGGTTATATTGAGTAATAGGAGGGTTATAGGGGAGGTTATATGGAGTAATAGGGGGTTATAGGGAGAGGTTATATGGAGTAATAGGGGTTATAGGGAGAGGTTATATGGAGTAATAGGGGGGTTATAGGGAGAGGTTTATATGGAGTAATAGGGGTGTTATAGGGAGAGGTTATATGGAGTAATAGGGGGTTATAGGGAGAAGTTATATGGAGTAATAGGGGGTTATAGGGAGAAGGTTATATGGAGTAATAGGGGGGTTATAGGGAGAGGTTATATGAGTAATAGGGGTTATAGGGAGAGGTTATATGGAGTAATAGGAGGGTTATAGGGAGAGGTTATATGGAGTAATAGGGGGTTATAGGGAGAGGTTATATGGAGTAATAGGGGGTTATAGGGAGAGGTTATATGGAGTAATATGGTTTAACATTTTAAGATGATTTAGTATTATTTTTGTTAAGGCTTCACTGTATGCATTGTGACCACTTAATGCGTATTGAGTGGTCACAGTGCCCTGAGTGTCCACACCCTTCTTTTCCCCAGGCAGGGGTTATGGAGGGCTGATACAGCTGTCCGAGTGCAGGGGCTTAGCCCCGCCCAGAGACTATCATCAGTGTGAGCAGACCTGCGCTTCGGTCATCGAACCATGAAGTAGGAATCAATTTTAGTCCCACTTCCCTGCCTCCCAGCTATTGGATTGGTTGGATGCTCTTTGGAGTGCCAGCCCCTTTGCTGCCACTTGACATGCTCCGGTTTGCAAGAAGCCGGCAGCATGTCACATCTGGAGGACTGGAAAGCAAGGATCTCTAAGGGTTTAAAATGGGAGGGGGCAGTGGTGAGGAGGGGGTCAGAATGTTTAATTGCCCTCTGCCCCCTCCCATTTTAACTCTAAAGTGTCCCTTTAAGAACTCCTGCATGCTTTGCTTTTGGATAGGGCAGTATTATTCATACAAAATGTGAATTTGACACCTGTTATCCTCTGATCATGCTATCATGTTATCCTCTGATCATGCTATCATGTTATCCTCTGATCATGCTCTCATGTTATCCTCTGATCATGCTATCATGTTATCCTCTGATCATGCTATCATGTTATCCCCTGATCATGCGATCATGTTATCCTCTGATCATGCTATCATGTTATCCTCTGATCATGCTATCATGTTATCCTCTGATCATGCTATCATGTTATCCTCTGATCATGCTATCGTGTTATCCTCTGATCATGCTATCGTGTTATCCTCTGATCATGCTATCGTGTTATCCTCTGATCATGCTATCGTGTTATCCTTTGATCATGCTATCGTGTTATCCTCTGATCATGCTATCATGTTATCCTCTGATCATGCTATCGTGTTATCCTCTGATCATGCTATCGTGTTATCCTCTGATCATGCTATCGTGTTATCCTCTGATCATGCTATCGTGTTATCCCCAGATCATGCTATCGTGTTATCCTCTGATCATGCTATCCTGTTATCCTTTGATCATGCCATCATGTTATCCTCTGATCATGCTCTCATGTTATCCTCTGATCATGCTATCGTGTTATCCTTTGATCATGCCATCATGTTATCCTCTGATCATGCTATCGTGTTATCCCCTGATCATGCTCTCATGTTATCCTCTGATCATGCTATCGTGTTATCCTCTGATCATGCTATCGTGTGTTATCCTCTGATCATGCTCTGGCAGATTTACTTGGCTAATACTTATGGGAGTTAGAGTTATAAAGTATTCATAATGCACACTGCGTACGATCCTAGTAAATGCGTAGCTCTGCCAGCAGAAAAAGAACAGCTACCAAACAAACAAAAAGTGATTAAAAAAGGCTGTCCAACTGTCAAATAAGCCAGACACCTTCGTAATAGGGCACTATCACACTCCTCGCACACTATTTTGCGCCTGCGCAAAAACGCATTATCGTGTGGGGAAAATACCTTCGCTCTGAACGTCGTATTCTGACTTTCGCGCACAAAATGCGCATTAACGTCTAACGCGAGTTACCCTGCGCGAGCGAAGGTTCGTGTGCGCATCCTATACTTAACATTGTGAGCGCAGATGCGTTCGTGCGCTGGTACGCGGATGGTAGTACAATGGATGCGCAAATTTTTACGAACGACGTTTGCGTGCATAATTTTAACGTCTTTAAGGCTAGGGTCAGAGTGGGGCAGTCGGAACGCGCGTGCAGGCGCACTAAATCACGGCGGCAGTAGCAGCACATAACGGCCAATGACGGCCAATATACACAGTACGTGCGTACAAAAGTGCGCCGACACCACGCAACCGGCAAATGAACGCATTTTTCTCAGAACGTGAAACCGCTGCTACAGACGTACAGAGTGCGCTGCGGCCGCATGGCAGCGTGTGTGCGTGATTAGGAGACGTCAGACGCTGCTAGTGTGCGGCCTACATAACGTTCAAACAGCCGGATTTCCCTAGAATTGCGTTGGTGAGTACCTGCGACTGTGCGACTGTGGTCGTCTGACCACTTAAGCGTATTCCGTGAAAAAATGCGTGCGCACGCATCGACGTACATTTTGACGGTGGCCGCAGAAAATGCGCTCATCTGTCCCTAGCCGAAGAAGCTGGTGGTAACGGCAAATCTGAATGACCAGCACGAAAAAAAAAATACAGCACAGTATAGTTACACATTCTACACATACCCAAACAATAAAATTGAGAGGTTGTGCGTGTTTTTATTATTGCTGCAGCATATATACACAGATTGAGTTTGACAGGCGCAAAAACTGAACGGGAGACAATTGTGGTTCTTAATTCAGATTGGCTGAATCGCGTGAAAAACAGTCTGCACACCGATTCCTGCGCACAGCGTTAATTTGTGCGCGTTTTTGCGCGTTTTTTTTTACGCGCGATATTTTCAGACGGATGAAAAAATGCGATCGGATCGTAATACCAGCGTTAATTTACGCGCGTTAACGTTTAACACTGCACGCAAAAAAATTGCGATGCGTAAGCGTTTTTGCGCAAGGAATGTAATAGGGCCCATAATGTCTGGGAGCCTTGTCCGAGTTCCCGCACCAGGCTCAAAGCCGAGTATCACTACTTATTAAACCCAAAGCAATGCTCGGCCCAAATATTGCGCTACATTATTCAACAAGCTCCAAATAATCAAACGTTTTGAATTTTTGTGTTGTTTATCATGAACTAAGCAAGAAACAACCCAAAATGTGTAGATGGGAACCTAAAAGGTCGAAAGCAGGAGCAATTGATGGAGAAGGCGCACCCTTCGGCGCACGACTACGATTAAACTCGGAAAGAGCATTAAAAATGCATAAGGTTTTAAATAAATCAATATGTTCTGACTGCTTTCTGCAGAGAGTGGTGACCTTTTGCTCCAGACAAATCTTCTTAACCTGTAAGAAGATTATAGAGCTACGGGGCAGAAGCCTCTTGAAGACGCCACTTGGCTGGCCTACATTACAGATTGATCACTTAGAGAGCTGGACAGTTTTCATAATGCGTCGATAATGCGTTTAAAGGGACACCAGCCAAAAATAGTATTATTATTTTTCATACTGTAAACAAAAAGTTCCTGAATTGATTTTGTTTTAAGAAAAAAATAAAAGGTCCCAAATGATATTTGTCCAATTAAAATACTTGTTATTGTGGATACAATTGCCATAATGGTCAGGACAGCCGTCAGGGGGTGATGACAGTCCATGCCATGTTCAGGGGCCCAGTTGATCCAGTTTGCTAAACCCTATGTGCACCTTAAGTGCCAAATAGGTAAGGGCCCCTCCATGTCACCCAGGAATGGTCAACCAAGATACCAGCAATTTTCCCAGTGGGCCGCAGCATCTAGTGGCCGGTCAGAGCACTCTGGCTCATAAATGACGGATCGGTTAGTATGGTCTGCACCAGGGAACACTTTATATTCCCTTGCTGGACCACCAGTAAAATAAGGTTTGCAGAAAGCTTCAAAATGTTATATTTTTAATTAGCTTATTGAAATGGGCAGCTGACAGAAGGGGGCCCTTACCAGTGGTTTAGTAAGAGGCCCCATGATTTCTGATGGCAGCCCTCAGAAATGTTGGTGTTCATTGCTGAATCACTGGGTGTCCCCTTAGCTTACCCAGTCCCTTCCATTCCCCAGCAGTCCATCCCAATCCCTTTCATCTGACTGAGCGACGCTCAGACTCTTCCCTCTCCTCTGCCTCTACTAATGCACAGGAGGCAGCAGGCAGGGCAGGACGCCGGAGGCAATGGAGCCGATGGGCCTATGAACATGTCATGGTAGCCACAGCTAGGTGGCCCTGATTACAATTACACTTACTCATATTTAATAAATGGTACATTTCAAACTTACACAAATAATCAACATACCGTCCCATTGAACCATTTAGCTCATATAACTGGTTCCCAGATCCACCATGCTTTCCTGCACAATTCACTCTTTCATGCAGAGGCGTAAGGCAGAAAAGGTGATGCCTTATTATGTCGCTGTTGCAGGAGGCAGTCACTTTCCTGGTTGAGGCAATTTATTTGGAATCTTACCTTGTACAAATATTTTATATTCTATCTGCAATTCTACACAATGTGGTTAAATACAATGGCCCCTATTACATTCTTCGCGCAATGTCGTTCGCGCATTGCAAATTTTTTTGCGCGCATCGTCCAGCGTTATTGCGTGAAAATTAACGGTGCTATTACGATCCGAACGCATTTTCTCATCCGTCAAAAAATAACGTTCGTAAAAACGATGCGCAAAACGAAGTGTAATATGCGCACAGTAACGTTGCGCACGTAAATCAGTGTGCGGACTGTTATTTGCACGGGATTCAGCCAATCAGAATTAAGAACCTTAATTGACAGCAATTTACCTTAATTGACTCACTTAAAGGGACACTCTAACAAAAAATCACACCCCCGTTTTTTAATCCTAACCTATCCCTATTCCCTTAATAAATAGTTATTTTTTGTTTTTGTGTTTTTAACTGTAATACTTACCCTAAAATCCTCTTGTTTCCAGCGCTGTTTTTTTTTCTATACTCCCCTCCCTCCTCTTCCGCTCCCGTCCTTGTTTCTTCTTCTTGCCTTCTGGTTTACGTGAGAAGCGCGCATGAGCGCCTCTCACGTAAGCCAGCCAATCGGCAGGCTTCCTCCCGGCTCCCTCTGAGGATTAGTGTTGCGCGCAACACTAACCCTCAGAGGGAGCCGCCAGCTTCTGCGGTGAGTTGGAGACGTCATCGCGCTTTCACGCGATGACGTCTCCTACTCGGCAAAAGTCGGCAGAAGCGGGAAATATGATTCCCGCTCTGCTGACTGACAGCTGGGAGGGCGGAGTAAACTTCTCCGCCTCTCTCAGCTGTTTTCAGCATTTACAGCTGAACCGCTGAGCAAAGGGAGGGGGGACAGAGGGCGGCATACTCCGGGCATCATGACCACCTAAAATAGCTTAGGTGGTCATGTTGCCTAGAGTGTCCCTTTAAGTTTTTGCGCCTGTCAAAGTAAATCTGACAAAAAAATATGCACGAATTCACAATTTTATTGTTTGGGTATGTGTAGAATGTGTAACTATACTGTGCTGCATTTTTATTTTTTCGTGCTGGTGTTTTTCGTTTCGGCCAAAACGTTCAGATTTGCAGTTAACACCAGCTTTTCAAAGACGTTAAAAAAAAGCGAGCAAACGTCGTTCGTAAAAAGTTGTGCGACGATTGTAATACCATCCGCGTGCCAGCGCACAAACGCATTTGCGCTCACAATGTTAAGTATGGGATGCGAGCACGAAATTTTGTTTGCGCAGGGTCACTCGTGTTAAACGTTAACGAGCATCGTTTGCGCGAACGTTATAATACGACATTCAGCGCAAAGGGTTTTGCCCCTCGCGCAAATGCGCATTTGCGCACGCAAAACACACTGCGCGAAGAATGTAATAGGGGCCAATGTGATTCATATGGACCCCGACACAAAGGGGGTTATTCAGAGAGCACTGAAATGTAGGCGACATTTCGGTGCTCGCTCATTCCCCGCACCTCGGGGAATCAAATTTCCCCACCCTGCGGTAAATTCAGCATTCACAGCAGGGTCCCTGGATTGCAGGGAACGAACCCCGAAATCCACCACAAACCCACGGAAAATTTGCCGAAAAAACGCATCCGATACAATCAAAAGTATCGGATCACTCAAACAGCAGCAAAAAACATGCCAAACATATGTCTTAAAAAGCCACCTAACCACCGATCACAGCACTGACCAGCCGCCGGAAAAAGCCAACATGCCGACAAATGGAGTAAATAGAAAAAAAAAGGTTTGAAAGTGTCAAAATTGAAACTGCACGTTCGGTGACTTTTCGTTCTCTTCAATTCGGTTTGTTTTGCCGATCCCATTTCGGTGACCCTGAGGTGTATTCAGCAAGCACCACAGGGTCCCCGAGTTGCAGGGAAAAGCTGCCGCAAACCCGACGAAAACTAACCGCAAAACCCAGCGAATGCACGCCGAAAACCCTCAAAAATATCTGGATTAACCTGCCGAAAACCACAGAAAAACCCGAAAATTCAGAAAAATGCTTAAAATATCCTAAAAAATCTATAAATAAAGAGACTCTTTACTGCAGAATATTATAATAAACGGTTTATTAGATATTGAATTAAAACGGGAATATTTTTAACATTGAAGCCTATGGGATTCACCTGAATAAACCTGTCGAATTAAACCACCGAATGGCAGGGCATTTCGGGAATCTTTTACTGCTGGTTTGTGTTCTCTGAATAGCCGAAGCATTGCTTTTTCATGGGGATTCACTGCCCCCGAACAGGCACCGAACAGGCACCGTATGTGCAGGCAATTCGCCAGGATTTGGCGAATTGCCTGCTCTCTGGATAGCCGAATGGCCAAGAAAGGTAACCGAATGCTGATTTTCAGAGTTTGGTTACCTTTCTCCAGCAATTCGGATCTCTTTGAATAACCCTGGCTGTTTGCAAAAAACTACTCAACAAAAATGCCTGGAATTTACATATAAGATCCTATTATTAATAATAAAAAGGTCTGTTACAGAAAACAAAATCTGCTATTAAACAAAAGAGGAAAAAATTATTTGCCGAAAAAAGCCCTAAACGATCCTTAAAATGCTATAAATAAAGAGACTTTTTTGCTGCAGATTAAAATAATAAATGGTTTATTAGATATTGGATAGAAACGGGAATATTTTTAACATTGAAACCTATGGGATTTGCCTGAATAAATCTGTTGCATGAAAACACCGAACATCAGGGAACTTCGGCAACTTTTCTCTGCTGTTCGGTGTCTCTGAATAGATTAACCATTGCTTCTCTATGGGGGATTTAACTGCCTTCAAACAGACACCGTAATTGCTGGCAGTTCACCAAAATTTGGCGAACTGCCTGCTCTCTGAATAGCTGAATGTCCCCAAAATAGCCCCGTGTGGGGAAATTCCCTGTTCGGTGCCATTTCGGCGTCAGATCGTCTCTCTGAATAACCCTGAAAGATTTTGTTATAGATCGTAAATGAATGTAAGGAAATTAATGAGAGTTTCAGGGAACATACCTCCTCTTATGTTGAGCACATCCCTTAACAGCATGTGCTGGAAGCAGCTGCTAGGTGGCAGCACAGCCATGACAACAGCATAGCTACGAGAATAGCACTCCCATGGAACAAACGGCTTACTCTTTGGAAGAGCACATGGTTACTCCCAGCAAGATAGCACTACCTGTTACACGTCACTTGACTCAATGGCAACAATTCAAAGTATTTGTGAGGAGTATTTCATTTTCAATCACCTGTAGCCACCCAGGTCTCCTGATCTTATTAGTCCAGACTATTCTTTGTGGGGCTAGCTGCAGGAGCGAGTGTACCATAACAAGCCCCACACGATGGAAAGCCTTAGCGGATTAGGAACAAGATCCAAAATATTAATGATACAATAGTGATACTCAGTAGCAACAGTATGTAGAGCCATGTCCTCATGAGACTAACAGAAAATAGTGGACACTTACAACACATGGTGTGATGGGATGTGCTCAACATTAAAGGAGGTACATTACCTGAAACTCTCATTAATTTCCATTCATTTGTTCAAAATCTATAATAACAAAAATGGGTTTGAGTCTGTGTTAATCAATCGGTGGATAATGTGTAATTCCTACAAATATAATCTACATACAATGTAAAGCTATTAAAAATTCACATTTAATTAAAGAATAACAATAATAAATGTATAATACTTTCATGCGAGATGAATTGACACTTTCCTCTCACATAACCGCAATATACTTTAATAGAGAAAGAGAGAGCAGGAAATGTAATTCCTAGATCTCTGATTGCCATTGCTTCTGGGTGGCAACCTCAGTTTTGAAGCCATATAAAAACCAAACAGACAAACAAGCTGAATCGTTTCTGTAGTCTTAACACCTGAGTCTGCAGAGACTTCGTCTCTATGGCATAATAGCTTAAGTAAGATGATGATATCTGAAGCACAGCTGCACAGGTGATATGATTTGCTGCTCAGTGATTGCAGGATTCAGTCTGCATTTCCCCAAGGGAATCCTTAATATCTGGCCTGTTAGGGGTGTGTGAGGAGGAGGACAGGTTTGGGAAACACTGGTATTGGGGGACTGCAGCCACCCCAATCGCAGTATACATCCCATACCAACTGGTGTCAGGCGAGGGGATGGATAGACTGATGTTCCTGTGCTCCCACTCCCTAACTCTATTCTGGGGGAACAAGAATTGTACATTTAAGTCTTCCCCTGGGCTGTGAGATGTATGGGGGGAAGGAGATATCTCCCTAAACAACCTCACTTATATGCACCAGGTAAAGGGTTAGGTAAGCTATTTGTGATAGAGGCTGTAAAGACCAATGGCCCCTTTTCTACCCCTCAGGTAAAAGGTTAAATTGACTGGAATAACTGGGGAGCCACAGTCCTAGGTTTTAGTATGGGGTGTCTGACAGCCTCCATGGGGAAGCCTGCAGGCAGCAAAGAAGGATAACATTAGGCTTCTCTTCACCTGGCCAATGGGATAAGAATGATGGGATACTCCTAACCTGAACCATATCACACCCTAACCGGCACAATATTATACAAAACCAGAATGAACAGCCATCTACCTCTTGCCTGTAAGCATAGGCATCTCTACAGGGAGGCAGTTGCCACCTTAGGTTATTCCTTGCCCCTTCCATGTGCCCCCCTGCCAGGGATCAGCATCCAGCTTCCCAACTTCCTTCTGACCGCTGTATCTCTGTTTGTACATGGTCGATCCAGGAGTCATTGGAAAGGGCAGAGTCTGGCCTTTCCAAAGATACCCAGCATGATCATATTCAGTGTATTAATTTCATGTTTTCCCTTGATTAAATGAATTTTAGGGGTTAATGGGTAGGCTACATGCCACACTGTTTATTATTTTTCTTGTATTTCCCTGCTTTAATGGCATTTTAGGGATTATTATGGAAGTTAGAATTTAAAGGGTCTATTCACCTTCAGAAGCTTTGCTCTTCGACAAATTTCAGGGAATCCATTTCACCGAAAATATGGTGAATTCCCTATTTAGCAAATGTTCACCATAATTTGTCAAAATTGGAGTTGCTGGAGCAGTTACTGGACGTCGGCGAAAACCACCGAATTGCGGAGAATAAAATACTGAACTTATGTATCAAGTTAGTACAACAAACAGGTATCATTGCACCACATTACTCTGGTATTCTGGAATCTTATTTATATATACTTATTTAGGTTTTTCAGTGGTATGACCAGGTGGTGAAAACTATTAGTGCCCCGCCCCCCAGTTTTGACTGCGGTATCTTATGTGCCCCCCCTATATATTGTTCCTAGAGTCACCATTGCCTGTAAGTCAATCTGAAGCAGCCCCATTCAGCCCTATAAAAGGAAAAAATGGCACTCCCCATTTCAGCAGACTGACGGTTGCCAGTTGTTTCCAACATGTATCGAGTATATTGTTTTGTTTTTTGTTGTCCTCTAAAACCCATTGTTCCTCCACCCTTTCTTCGTTCCTTCAGTTTACCTTTGTTCTTCTCTGGCTTCAGTAATCGCCACCATGAGGGATCTAGGAAAGAGGGGGAAGCTGGAAACCGAAGCCGGACAGTGCTTAAATAAGAGCCTGGTCATCAAACAACTAGACGTGACCCAGGAAGACTCCGTGAAGAAATGTTTAGAAGAAATCCCAGATCAGAAAGTGGACATCCTTGGTACGTTACCGTGGAACTCAGAGCCACTTGTGGCTTGCAGAATATACAATGAAAGTTTCAAATACGGGGTAATTTTGATGATTGTATTAGTAAAACACCCTAATGACAGGAAGGATTGGTTATTTTTGTTCATAATGTGACTACGTGTGTGGACATTTGATTGGTTGGTGTGATATAGAGGAAATGACATAATCACAATTAGCCATGATAAACCAGTAATTCTCTTCTGGTGCAGGGGTGTATTCTTTCATAGGCCAGTTAGATCTGGGTCTAAAGAAGCAGATTGGAGGGGGGGCAGCTTTTCTTTTCCTAATCTCTTTATATTGAGGTCTGAAATATTCAGGTTGTGCAAGTTGATGTATATGTTCATATTTATTTGATATTTTGGTGGTGGTGGTAGGTGTCACGGTTCCCGGATCCCACCACGCAGCCCTTAAAGCCCAACACTCCACAGAGCCAAAAAGCTACCAACAGAGTAGCCGTAGAACAATCCCTAACTGTCTGGTCCTTAAAAATTGGCCAGGTATAAGTATACTAGCTAGACAGAAAGAGTTAATCAAAGACAATGTCGTAATACAAAACCAGGTGAGCAACACGGGGGTAGTCAGATGAGCCAGAGTCAGGAATACAGAGAATAGAATAGTCAAATGGAATAGCCGGGTCGATATCAGTGCAGTAGCGTAGTACAAGGAAAACAGTCTAGGGCAACGGAAGGCAGAATGGTCAGAAAACAAGCAGAGGTCAGTAACAGGTTAAATCATGAGAGAATACAGGTACAGGGAGCTCAGTTATGGATAACCACGATCTGGCACTGCTGAGAAGGAACTGTGGGTTTTTAAAGACCTTCACCAGACCGCGCCCCCCTCTCAAGCCGCGCCTCATGCAGCCACCTCCCTGCCTGTCTCTATTTAAACCGAGTGTTGGTCAGCGAGCAGCATCAGACATGCTACCTTCAAGCACACTGGAGAGGCTGGAAGCCCCCAACGTTACAGTAGGCAGCAGACATTGTAATGCCTTTGAGTCTTGCCTGGGCTGTACGGCCAGACTGTTAGGGCCGGGGCCTCACCCGGGCTGCACGATTAGGCCACTTTGGCCACTGGACAAAGAGGAATTCAGCCCCATCCCTGAATAAAAAGTTAGAAAATATGACAAGCATATAGTTTTTTCATATAAATTATGTCATTATAATCATTTTTATACGTATCTTAATTTTATTTAAATAGATTAAATATTATTATTTTAATAATATTTTATTTTATACTTTTGAGTTTTACTTTGGAGCTCTGTGATATGGTCAGAGACACTGCACATTACTGTGAGCTTTGTTGCTATGGAGCTCTGTGATACGGTCAGAGACACTGCACATTACTGTGAGCTTTATTGCTGTGGAGCTCTGTGATATGGTCAGAGACATTGCACATTACTGTCAGTTTTATTGCTGTGGAGTTCTGTGATACACTCACACACTGCACATTACTGGGAGTTTTATTGCTGTGGAGCTCTTTGAGTTATACATAGTGTACATTACAATAAAAATGCGATGGACTGAAGTGGTCAAAGTGGACTTAGAAAAAAATCAGATACTGATTGTCTGGAGATGACATTGTGGACCTTTAGGGGTCGAAACTGAAAAAAAAATGTTTTTGCCTAGGGTGAGGTGGGTGCTCTTCATGGATTCCCGCACCTGGACCCTGAGGTTTCTAGTTAAGCCTCTGTCTGCAAATGGTAATAAAGTTCAAAATATCCCAATGAAGCATGCTTTGTTATGAGCATATGAAGACTTTGAGACTCGTAATGACCAGGTCATCCATTTCTCATATCTCTGGGAAGCCACTGACCATAAATAACTCTTTATATGTGTCTCAAAGTGTTTGGGACACTGGAATAGTCAAAGTGAACCTGCTGTGTGCACTGGGCCTATTTTATAGGGAATTACTCCAGATATACAGTCAGGTCCAGAAATATTGGGACAGCGACACAATTCTAACATCTTTGGCTCTATACACCACCACAAATGAGTTGGAATGAAACAAACACAATGTGCTTTAACTGCAGACTGTCAGCTTTAATTTGAGGGTATGTACATCCAAATCAGGTGAACGGTGTAGGACTTACAGCAGTTTGCAGATGTGCCTCCCACTTGTTAAGGGACCAAAGGTAATGGGACAATTGGCTTCTCAGCTGTTCCATGGCCAGGTGTGTGACATTCCCGCATTACCCCAATTACAATGTGCAGATAAAAGGCCCAGAGCTCATTTCAAGTGTGCTATTTGCATTTGGAATCTGTTGCTGTCAACTCTCAAGATGAGATTCAAAGAGCTGTCACTATCAGTGAAGCAAGCCATCATTAGGCTGAAGAAACAAAACAAACCCATCAGAGAGATAGCAAGAACATTAGGCGTGGCCAAAACAACTGTTTGGAACATTCTCAAAAAGAAGGAACTAGGGATGTGCACCGATTTTTTTTTTCGGTTCGATTCGATTTTTCGAATTTTTAAACTTTTCGATTCGGCTCGTTTCGACCACTTTCTGTTTCGATTCGGTTCGGTTTGATTCGTTTTTCGGGTACATTTATTTTTCGGAATATCGACCATTTTTCGGATTTTCGTGTCACTATACTCGGTTTTTGTATCGACTTTTCGTGAGTTCGGGAAATTTTCGTTTTTCGGAATTGTACATGGTTTTCGGCATATCGCCCATTTTTCGTATTTCGTGTCACTTTGCTTGTTTTTTTTGTATTGACTTTTCGTGATTTCGGTAATTTTCGTTTTTTCGGAACGTCTGTTCTCGTTTCAAAGCTGTCTAACTCTATTCGTTTTGATGAAAACTACTATGGTTTACTTTTTTAATACTCCTTTATATATTTTTTATAATAAATTTTTGGTATGTTTTTCGGATCCGATAATTCATTCTGTCGATACGATAATTCTGGCGATTCTATCGTGTTTTTTTAATTAACCCTTTCGCTGCTGAGGCTTTTCCCGCCTCTGTGCTGAGCTCATTTTTACTGGTTTTGCTCATCATGTTTAAACGTGTTTTGAAGGCTTATTTTATTTTATGACCCAGACATATTATATATCGTTCTTTCCGTCAGACTCGGCAGATTCATAATATGTCATTATTATATGTATACGTCATGACCTGTCTGTATATTATAACAAAAAATGCAATAAAATATGATTTTTCAATAATTTACAACGTGTAAAGTGTTTTTTTTTCGCATTTTAACATGCGAGCAATTGCGGTTGTATTTTGTATGGGGTGCGCTTGTTAAAAAAATTAGAGATGGGGTCTCGTTACATTTTTTTTGGGGGAAAATTACAAAATTTTTAACAAACGCACCGCATACAAAAATCGTTAGTGCAGCATCATTGTTCACATTATAATTGAAATGGGAACAATATTGCTGCATTAACAAACCAAAAAAAAGAAAAAAAAATTGTTTATTTTTTTTTATAATTTTTTTTAAAATTTTTCTTTATTTTTAATTTTTTTACAAACGTTTTTCACATTCGTGTTTGGTATCGTTGGAACGGCCATGCTCCGGCCGATCCAACAATACCAAACTTTAACCCCTAGCTGCCACGGATCGGGAGATAGGGGGTTCATTGGAACCCCCTATCTCCACCATTGGTGGCAGCTAGGGGTTAACTCCAGGACTGGCGTCATCGTGCTATGCACGATGACGCCAGTCCTCAGGGGGACTTCCCGGAAGCTTGGCCGACATCCGACATCCTCATGGATATGCCCCAGCTCCTCATGGATATTGCCCCAGCACCTCATGGATATGCCCCAGCTCCTCGTGGACATGCCCCAGCTCCTCGTGGACATGCCCCAGCTCCTCATGGATATTGCCCCAGCACCTCATGGATATGCCCCAGCTCCTCGTGGATATGCCCCAGCTCCTCGTGGACATGCCCCAGTTCCTCGTGGACATGCCCCAGCTCCTCGTGGACATGCCCCAGCTCCTCGTGGATATGCCCCAGCTCACACATGGATTTGCCCCAGCTCCTCGTGGATATGCCCCAGCTCCTCCTGGATATGCCCCAGCACATGGAATGCCCCAGCTCCTCATGGATATGCCCCAGCTCCTCCTAGATATGCCCCAGCACATGGAATGCCCCAGCTCCTCATGGATATGCCCCAGCTCCTCATGGATTTGCCCCAGCACATGGAATGCCCCAGCTCCTCATGGATATGCCCCAGCTCCTCGTGGATATGCCCCAGCTCCTCCTGGATATTCCCCAGCACATGGAATGCCCCAGCTCCTCATGGATATGCCCCAGCTCCTCCTGGATATGCCCCAGCACATGGAATGCCCCAGCTCCTCATGGATATGCCCCAGCTCCTCATGGATATGCCCCAGCTCCTCATGGATATGCCCCAGCTCCTCCTGGATATGCCCCAGCACATGGAATGCCCCAGCTCCTCATGGATATGCCCCAGCTCCTCCTGGATATGCCCCAGCTCCTCCTGGATATGCCCCAGCACATGGAATGCCCCAGCTCACACATGGATTTGCCCCAGCTCCTCATGGATATGCCCCAGCTCCTCCTGGATATGCCCCAGCACATGGAATGCCCCAGCTCCTCATGGATATGCCCCAGTTCCTCATGGACATGCCCCAGCTCCTCATGGATTTGCCCCAGCACATGGAATGCCCCAGCACCTCATGATAATGGCCCCAGCTTACCTCCGCCGCCTTTTTCGCTCCCTCAGAGCGTCCGGCGGCGCGCAGCTTGGGCGCTCGCCAGGGGGAGCCACGTGACCAGCTGCGAT
Organism: Leptobrachium leishanense; assembly: GCA_009667805.1. Lineage (NCBI taxonomy): Eukaryota > Metazoa > Chordata > Amphibia > Anura > Megophryidae > Leptobrachium > Leptobrachium leishanense. Next base: position 46,385,472 of record CM019065.1, read on the forward strand.
TGGCTGGTGACGTGTTTCCTCCAGGCGAGCGCCGAAGCTGCATGCTTCGGACGCTCGCAGGGAGCGAAAAACGCGGCGGAGGGTGAGATACCCGCCCTTAGGGTGACGGTGTCACCCTAAAGGCGGGTGTCACCTGGTGCGGGCCGCACCCCCCGCCCCCACGTAGCGACGCCACTGGTATATACATTTAACGGCCGCACGCCCACGGACTTACTCTATCCAAACAAAGTTCAGAATGATGTGAAACATTGGGACTTTTTGGATAGATTTCGATTTTCGACTATCCAGAAGTTATAAAAATGGTCGAAATCTAATACAAAAGTCCCGATGTTTCACATCGGGATGTCAGATATTAATAGGCTTGTGCACTGATTTTTTTTCGGTTCGATTTGTTCTGATGTTTAAAATTTTCGATTGTGTACATTTTTTTGGAATATCGACCATTTTTCGTATTTTCGGGTCACTTTGCTCGTTTTTTGTATCGACTTTTCGTGATTTCGGAAATTTTCTTTTTTTTCGGAACGTCTGTTCTCCTCGTTTCAAAGTGTCTAACTCTATTCGTTTTGACGTAAACTATTATGGTTTACTTTTTTATACTTTATATATTTTTTTATAATAAATTTTTGGTTTGTTTTTCGGATCCGATAATTCATTCTGTCGATACGATAATTCTGGCGATTCTATCGTGTTTTTTTTTTTTATTAAGTAAAGATCCTTTTTTTCTTATGAATATACATTTCACAACTTTATTTATTTAATCACATTAAAAAAATGGTATGAAAGCCAAGGAACAAAAAAAAAAGAACAAAACGATTTAAAAAACGGTAAATTGACCCGAATGGTCTGACTTTAAAAATAAAAACCAGAACAAAAATGTTTTAAAACGGAAAAATAGTTGATCAAAATGATCTGAAATGAAAAAAAATAATAAAATGATTTAAAACAGACAAAAATATAAATTAACCCTTTCGCTGCTGAGGCATTTCACGGCTTCCCTTCACGTCTGTGTGCGGCACTGCGGTCTGCTGCTGAGCTAATTTTTAACAGTTTCGCTCCTCTTGTTTAAACGCGTTTTGAAGCCTTCTTTTATAATATGACCCAGACATGTTATATATCGTTCTTTCCGGCAGACTCGGCAGATGATTCATAATATATCACTATCATATGTATGCGTCATGTCCTGTCTGTATATTATAACAAAAAATGCAATAAAATTAGAATTTTCAATGTTTGTTTTACAAGGTGTAAAGTGTTTTTTTCACATTTTAACATGCGAGTGTTTGCGGTTATATTTTATGAGTTGTGTTTGTTAAAAAAAATTGAAAAGGGGACTTGTTATATTTTTTTGGGTGACAATTACACTATTTTTAACAAACGCACCCCATACAAAAATCCTTAGTGCAGCATCATTGTTCACATTATAATTGAAATGGCAACAATATTGCTGCATTAACAAAACAAAACAAAACACCTGTTTATTTTTTTTTATATTTAAATTTTTTTAAATTTTTAACATTGTCATGTTTGGTATTGTTGGAAAGGCCATGCTCTGGTCGATCCAAAGATACCAAACATTAACCAACCGATAGCTGCCGCGGATCGGGAGATAGGGGTTCCAATGAACCCCCTATCTCCACCATTGGTCACAGTTAGGGGTTAACTCCAGAACTGACATCATTGTGACGAGGTCTTGGGACTGTCAGCAGCTGCTGTTCCCCCACGCTGTTGTCTTCCTGCAAAGACGTGACCATGTTGGAGGGCAGCGTCTTAGCGGGCAGCGGTGGGAGAGAGAGAGCTCATAGCTGGGAGGAGGTGTTGTGTGAAGCGGCAAACAGGGACAAATAAACTAGACCTGAGCCGCACTAAGGATCTTTGGGTTGTGTCGGAGAAGACTTCACGCAGTGCTGCCATCAATATTTTTTGATAAATTCTTGGTTATACAATGAATGTGACTGTGGACAAAAATCCGTGTTGTTGTGACATCGCCTAAGCTTAACAAAACCAGGCCACGTCGGTAATCAAATCTCAAGGCAGTACAACAAGGTTGTGTTGGTGTGTGACATTTTTTGGCCAGGCAGGAAGTGTAGAATGTGCAGTCACATTCATGGCCACAAATATGTTGACAAATTTATGACAAAGGGTCCATAGAAATGTCAATACATTTATGTACATATAATTTTAACAGTGTGGAAACCAAGCAATACATATTAACTTATTAAGTAAGGAAAAGCAACGCACACAAACAGGAAAATAGTGAAAAAATAGAAAATTTATTTACAACATATGAACATAGGGAAGGGAACATGCCAAGGATGGCAAACTGCCCAACAGTTACTGGCATTTGAGGAGATGTTGGAGCTGGTCCGCATCTTGGATTGCAAAGATTATGATTGCTGTAAGGGCCCTTAAGGCAGGAAGAATAACACCCGCAAGGATCGTATCCTTGAAAAGCTACGCACCACCATCCTGGAGCTGTTCGGGAAGGACCGGACGAAGGACCATCTCCGAAAACGCTGGTCCGACCTCAAGGCACGCGAGCAGGAGCAGCTGAGGCACATTCTGGTGACATTCGGGAGGAGGCTGCCACTGGTCTCACTGCTGCTCCAGGAGGTCTGCGGCATTGTTTATGTGCTCCCGCAGTTCCTGGAGCAGTTCCTGTATGGCGTCGATGGAGGTAACTGCCAGGCGAAGCTCACCGATCGCCTCCCGTCGGCGTCTGGCTTCTCCTTCTATATATCCAATAAATGAAAGAAGGAAAATACAGTAAGTAAAGCAGGTTTCTATTTTTGACTGAAGGTCTTGAAAAAATATAACAGTAGTATATACCAGTGCTGGCGGCCTCCTGAGGCGCCGACTCCTCCGACTCCTCCTCCGACTCCTCCCCCACCACCACCGTCTGCATATCCAGTGCTATATATAAGAAATTAAAGAAATAAAAAATACAGTAAACAACAAAACTGATATATTTTTGAACAAAAGTCGATGCAAAATACGACAGTAAAAAAAAAAAAAACCTGGACTGGCGGCCTCCTGCTGCTCCGGCTCCCTCTCTCCTTCGCCCTCCTCCTGGTCCTCCTCTTCCTCCTCCTGCTCCTCTTGTGCTATACATAAAAAAATTTAATTAAAATACAGTAAACAAAAAATGTTTCTGTTTTTGACCAAAAGTCGTTGCAAAATAAAACAGTATATACCAGCGCTGGTGGACGCCCGTGGCTCCTCCACTGGGGCACTGGTCCCCGCCGGGGCAGATGCCACCTTCTTCCTGTCTTCTGCCAAATCCAAAAAATAACACGTAAATAATGCAGACTGGAAAAAATGGTATATCTATACACTATATTGCCGAAAGTATTGCGACACCCCTCCACTATCCCACTACCAGCTTGACCCACCACTACTCCCATCTCATAGGTCTAAAGTCACAAAATATTTAGTTATTCCCCTGCACATAGACATATATTACCGTTCAACTATATATTTTTTTCAGAAGTAAACATTACGTTTATTCAATAAAAACTATTATTTGTGTTGTGTGCGTACAAAACGCATTGTGTGACTGCTTTTAGTTATTTTATAGATGCCTCAGCCTCAGTTTCACTTTCAGTTTCTGCTAATAATAAAACTGTGGATATTGCAGAAACAACAACAGAAATCCACCATTTTGTTTTGAAATTTGCATCTAAAGCATTCAATGACACTGCTGCAGCAAACTGAATTGCTGCGCTGCAACAATTCAGCAGCTGCTGAGGATGTATTGAAGGCGGCTCTGTTTGGATGCACTTACAGAAGAACTACATGTCCCATCCTATCACTTAGCAAAGACGCAGAGATTTTTATTGATGCGCAGGTGGGAACCAATATTGGGCAAGCTGAGGGTCATCTCGTATGCATCACTCAATCACAACAACCCTCCCCCCCAGCACACTACAGACTACACACAGTGCCAAAAGAAATCCAGCATTGTAACTTCATCTACATACATCAAATGTCATAATTTTCACGAATACGTAAAATCACAAAAAAGAAGAGCTATGGCAAAAATGCATGTATGACGAGTCGTGAAAACGCAAAGCTATACACAATCACATTGCATGAAAAAAGGACTAGATAAATCAGCGTATTTCTGTGCACATTAGCACATGCAAGCACATTATTATTATTATACAGGATTTATATAGCACCAACAGTTTGTGCAGCGCTTTACAATATAACATGACACTTACGTTTCGCTATGACGCGACGGATGTGTCTCAGCTGCTCCTGCTCACGTACTTTCAGATCAGACCAGCGTTTCCGGAGCTGGTCCTTCGTCCTGTCCTTCCCGAACAACTCCAAAATGGTGGTGCGTAGCTTGTCAAGGATACGATCTTTTCGAGCGTTCTTCTTCCTGCCGTAAGGTCCCTTACAGCAATCGTAATCCTTACGATCAAAGATCCGGACCAGCTCGAGCATCTCCTCAAACGCCATATTGCTGGCCCGCTTCTTTCTGGGTGGTGGTGTTTCATGGAGAGACAATGCGGAGGTGTCAGAATGGCACTCGTCGTCTCTTGCAGCCATGGTGAATAATAATAACAATATTTTGTCCAAAAAAAAAGTTGTCAAAAAACGGCTCAATAAAGTTACGACATCCGCGTGCGCGCGCAAGCGCGACCCGCGGACGAATCAGATCCGATCGAATTATGAAAATTCTTATCGGATCATTGGAAGCGAAAAAAAATTAATACGCATTTACAAATACAAAATTTACAGAATCAGCGATATAACCGATAATAGTATGTCCAGAATTACCGAAATGGAACCGAAATCCCGAATGGAACCGAAATCATGAATAGAGGGAACATAAATTTTGATTTGACACATTTCAAGTCCATTCGAAAATTGCGAAAAATTTTCGATTCGGCTCGGAAAACATTTCGGATTCAACTTTTTCGGATCTAAAAAATTTCCGAATTTCGGCCGCATCCGAAGACCTGAATCGGGAAATTTCGTGAAATTTCCGAAATTCCAAAACCCGAAACGCACATCCCTAGAAGGAACGCACCGGTGAGCTCAGCAACACCAAAAGACCCGGGAGACCACGGAAAACAACTGTGGTGGATGACCGAAGAATTCTTTCCCTGGTGAAGAAAGCACCCTTCACAACAGTTGGCCAGATCAAAAACACTCTCCAGGAGGTAGGTGTATGTGTGTCAAAGTCAACAATCAAGAGAAGACTTAACCAGAGTGAATACAGAGGGTTCACCACAAGATGTAATCCAACAACACCTAACAAAGCCTTCACAGTTCTGGAACAAGATCCTATGGACAGATGAGACCAAGATCAACTTGTACCAGAGTGAAAGGAAGAGAAGAGTATGGAGAAGGAAAGGATCTGCGCATGATCCTAAGCATACCACCTCATCAGTGAAGCATGGTGGTGGTAGTGTCATGGCGTGGGCATGTATGGCTGCCAATGGAACTGGTTCTCTTGTATTTATTGATGATGTGACTGCTGACAAAAGCAGCAGGATGAATTCTGAAGTGTTTCGGGCAATATTATCTGCTCACATTCAGCCAAATGCTGCAGAACTCGTTGGACGGCGCTTCACAGTGCAGATGGACAATGACCCAAAGCATACTGCAAAAGCAACCAAAGTGTTTTTGAAGGGACAGAAGTGGAATGTTATGCAATGGCCAAGTCAATCACCTGACCTGAATCCCATTGAGCATGCATTTCACTTGCTGAAGACAAAACTGAAGGGAAAATGCCCCAAGAACAAGCAGGAACTGAAGACAGTTGCAGTAGAGGCCTGGCAGAGCATCACCAGGGATGAAACCCAGCGTCTGGTGATGTCTATGCGTTCCAGACTTCAGGCTCTGATTGACTGCAAAGGATTTGCAGCCAAGTATTAAGAAGGGAAAGTTTGATTTATGATTATTATTCTGTCCCATTACTTTTGGTCCCTTAACAAGTGGGAGGCACATCTGCAAACTGCTGTAAGTCCTACACCGTTTGCCTGAGTTGGATGTACATACCCTCAAATTAAAGCTGACAGTCTGCAGTTAAAGCACATTGTGATTGTTTCATTCCAACTCCATTGTGGTGGTGTATAGAGCCAAAGATGCTAGAATTGTGGCGATGTCCCAATATTTCTGGACCTGACTGTATGTGTTGATATTTTTCTGGTAACACATATAGGGCTCTATTACATTCCTTGCGCAAACGTTAACGCGTGCGCAACAACGTATTTGTCACGGTTCCCAGATCCCACCACGCAGTACTTAACACCCCACACTCCACAGAACCCAGAAGCTACCAACAGAGTAGCCGTGAAAGATCTAACTGTCTGGTCCTTAGAATTGGCCAGGTAAACTAGCTAGACAGATAGGGTTAACAACACGGGGAGTAGTCAGCCGAGCCAGAATCAGGAATACAGAGTTCAGAATGGTCAAATGGAATAGCCGGGTCGATATCAGAGCAGTAGCGTAGTACAAGAAAATGGTCTAGGGCAACAGAAGGCAGAATAGTCAGAAACAAGCAGAGGTCAATAACGGGTTAATTCAATATAGCAGTCAGGTACAAGGAGCTCAGGTATGGATAACCACAATCTGGCAACTGCTGAGAATACACTGAGGGTTTTTAAAGACCTTCACCAGGCCACGCCCCCCACTCAAGCCACGCCTCTTGCAACCACCTCCCTGCCTGTCTCCATTTAAACCGGGCTTTGGTCAGCGAGCAGCATCAGACATGCTGCCCTCAAGCACACAGGTAGGGCTGGAAGCTCCCAACGTTACAGTATTAACGCGAGGGGCAAAACCCTTTGCGCAGAACGTCGTATTAAAATGTCCGCGCAAAAAATGCGCGTTAATGTCTACCGCGGATGAACCTGTGTGAACCCTGCGCAAGCGTAATGTACTTTGCGCGTCCTATACTTAACATTGTGAGCGCAAATGCGTTTGTGCGCTGGTACGAGGATGTTATTACAATCTATGTGCAAAATTTAACAGACAACGTTTGCGCGCATAATTTTAACGTCTTTGAAAAGCTGGTGGTAACGGAAAATCTGAACGTCCTGGCCGAAACCAAATACACAAGCCTGAAAAAAACAATACAGCAAAGTATAGTTACACATTCTACACATACCCAAACAATAAAATTGAGAGGTTGTGCGTGTTTTTATTATTGCTGCAGCATATATACTCAGATTGATTTTGACAGGTGCAAAAACTTAACGGGAGGCAGTTGTGGTTCTTAATTCTGATTGGCTGAATTGCGTGAAAAAACAGTCCGCCCACCGATTTGTGCGCGCAGCGTTAATGCGTGCGCGTTTTTGCGCGTCTTTTTTACGCGCGTTATCTTTTGCCGGATGAAAAAATGCACGAGGATTTTAATACCAGCGTTAATTTACGCGCGTTAACGTTTAACGATGCGCGCGCAAAAAAATATCCGCTGCACGTTCGAATTTGCGCGCAGAATGTAATAGAGCCCATATTTATTTGAAAAAAAGCAGCTAATTTCCTGTAAAAGTTTTGCCGTCACACTGTTTTGTATGGCATGCCGCAAGGGGACGGTGACAGCTGTGAGTGAAGAGTCCTCCTATAGCATAGCCCCCTGCTCGACGCTCAGCGGAAATTGTTGGCGCTATATAAATGATGACAATAATAATAATGTAATGTACCGCCCACAGAGGGGGCAAACATGGCGGCACTCAAAGCTGATACAGAGCAAGGGCCGACTGCAATATTTAATCAAGGCATGAGATATGGCATTGATCCCCCTATGGGATAGCACAGCCAAAAGACTCCTGAATGCAAAAGGTGCATTTTAACGGAGAGCTACGGTATTTGGATACCAAAGCGGTGCATGAACTCTACACACCAGTGCTTTGGCTGACGGTGCCCACACCTGTTATATGACACAATGGAATAATAATGTATTACTTGCTAATGTTTATGTAATGACTGGTGTTTATGTAAATGTCAATTTAGACCACAAATGTACCAATTTATTAAAGGAGTGGTACCTAATGTCTTACAGTGAACAATGCTGGAATTGGGCAAGTTGGTCCCATTGAGAGCATATCCATGGAAGACGCAAAGAAAGTGTTTGAGACAAACTTTTTTGCAGTCATGCGTCTGATCAAAATGGTTCTTCCGGCAATGAAGAAGCGTGGCAGTGGCCATATTGTGGTGATCAGCAGCGTCTTGGGACTTCAAGGTATTCGTTCCAAATACTTCTACACCATGGTGATTTGTTATTATCTACTTTCTTCTTGCGCTTTATGTCACATTATTAGTGCCCTAATTACATATTAAAGCTGAAAGCGTTAAGTGCTCCTGTGAATATTTCTAGAGGTTGACTTTCATTCTTCTCCAATTCCAGGTATTATATTCAATGATGTTTACGTAGCTTCTAAATTTGCCATTGAAGGTTTCTGTGAAAGTTTGGCAGTCCAGCTTCTAAAGTTTAATATTTTGTAAGTATACATGCAAATGCTTCGAAGAGAACATTTTCTTGGAATATTATCAGGTTTACTCACTGATCGCTATAGTTTATTGCTGTCGAAACTTTGACGATCCAACAGTGGCTGGAGAAAGTTCATTGAAGCTTCCCCTGACGCTGTTTGAATTTCCCTTTTCAGAATGGCTGAAATTTATTGTCATTGCAACAATGGTCAACTATTATTATATTATTATACAGGCATTTATACAGCGCCAACATATTCCCCAGCGCTTTACAATAGGGGAGCACAAACTGGAGACGTACTTGATACATGATGAAAAGATGACCCAGCCCGTAGGACAACTACGGTGCTTAGTGGAGAATCCTGTATGTGTCCAAGCCCAGGTTCCGTCACGTAAAACAGACATAACTAATCTTTTTGTTCCCAGTATTTCCTTGATAGAACCAGGTCCAGTTAACACAGAGTTTGAAATGAAGCTGATGGAAGAGGTATCCCGTTCGGATTTCCCAGGAACTGACCCTGAGACCGTTCGATACTTTAAAGAGCTTTACCTACCTTCGGCTCATGAGATCTTTGTTACCTTGGGACAGACACCAGATGCAGTGGCAAAGGTTCATTTTCTTTTAAAAATAGCAGTACCCATTAAACAGATTTTCAAATACATATTGTAAATACTATTTTATATTTTCCATGCTTTCTCGGTCTCTCCCACTGACATATAATCCTTCTTCCTGGTTTTATTCTACTGTCCTCTTTCCCAAGCAAGGCTGACATGACTCTTTGTTGTTATCAATAATGATGCTTCAGGAGGGCGAGATGCCTACAGACCAGGTTTCAGTAACCATGGGCCTCCAGATGTTTTGGAACTACATTTTCCAGGAGGCGTAACCAATCTAAGGAGTGCCCGAACATCATGGGAGATGTAGTTTCAAAACAGCTTGAGGGCCAAGGTTGCTGAACCTTGCTATAGGCCATGCCACCATGCCTGATTTATAACTATAGAAAATCATGGACGTTTGCCAGATTCATGCTTTCTATCTGACATGTGGCATTTGCAAATCGATTCACCAGCTTCCTCTAGCCTAGGCTCTACCAGCTGGCTTCTGTTAAATCTGAAACAAGCAATTGGTGATAAGGGAATGGACAATAAGATAAGTAATTTTATCTTGAAATGGAATGCTGAAGTAATTCCCAGGAGAAGGTCCATTGCTCCACACAGAAATAGGAAAACATATGGGAACTTCAGCGTCTGAAGAAATCCCCGTTAGGTCTAATAAACAAACCAATAGGGTACTGGAATCGCCAACAAACGGAATGATGGATGAATAGTTGATAAAAGGCCCAACGCGTTTCGTCTATCAAAATAGACTTTTTCAAGGGCAATAGTAATACACAATGCATCAAATAAAAGTAATATAGTATATATTACTTTTATTTGATGCATTGTGTATTACTATTGCCCTTGAAAAAGTCTATTTTGATAGACGAAACGCGTTGGCCTTTTATCTATTGATATTGAATAAAATTTTACCAACTATTCATCCATCATTCTGTTTGTTGGCGATTCCAGTACCCTATTGGTTTATTTATTAGACCTAACGGGGATTTCTGCTAAATCTGATGTATTGTCTACCAACCGTGGCCATGCTATACCTAGTTATTTAATCACCAATGGGTTATTGTTAAAGACTCCTGACAAACTGCGGTAACTCAGACCTGCTAACTTTCGGCAGGCAGGTCTAGGATAGGATGAAAGGGGCATGGCTGCCTAGGGGCATGGCCACAACATGATTCACTTCATCACCATTCCCTTAAAAAGGGTGTTTTAGGCCAGCACTTGTGCGACAGGGTGACCTGCTGCCATGCTGAGCAGTCAATGATACACAAGCACAGCGCTGGTGTAGGGGCCCTAATTTTAATAATGTAAGCTGCGCATTTTCCCTCAGGCCTTTGGAAGGCTAGGTGGCAGTCTAGGCATGTTGGGTGGTCGGGAGGTCTGAGGGAAAGTTACGTGTCACATGGTCAAACTGTGTGCCTTGGCAAGTCTGATGTATTTTTGCATCGGCTAACTAGGCCTCGGCCTAAGGCAGCAGACAGGAAGGGCAGTATTCTATTGACGTGCAGATGTATAACATAGCTGTTACTTTTTTATTTTGACACAAACAGACCTGATAGTGAGGTAAATATTCGAACCTATTTCATGTTCATGTACATTTTCATATTTATGTTGATATTTGTAGGGGAAGAGCGGGGTCGGGAGAATTTGGGTAACCTAGGGCAGCACCAAGTCCAAATACAGTGAGGGGGGGGAAGTTATTTGATCCCCTGCTGATTTTGTACGTTTGTCACTGACAAATAAATGATCAGTCTATAATTTTAATGGTAGGTTTCTTTTAACTGTGAGAGACAGAATAACAACAAAAACATCCAGTAAAAAAAGCATTTCAATAAAGATTTCAATTGATTTGCATTTTAATGAGTGAAATCGATAGTGAGAATAGTTGTCAACTATTTTCATTAGTTGTCAATTAATAGATTAGTTTCAGCCCTAATTATAATGAGTGAAATAACTTTTTTGAAATGCATTTTTCTGGATTTTTTTGTTGTTATTCTGCCTCTCACTGCTAGAATAAACCTATTACGACCAAAGCAGCAAAGGAGTGGCTCAATAAGAAACACATTAAGGTCCTGGAATGGCCTAGCCAGTCTTCAGACCTTAATTCCATTGAAAATCTGTGGAGGGAGCTGAAGGTACGAGGTGCCAAACGTCAGTCTCGAAACCTTAATGTCTTGAAGAGAATCTGCAAACAAAGAGGAGTGGGACCAAATCCCTCCTGAGATTAGACATGTGCATTCGTTTTAATACTAAAATGATTTAGTCAGAATTTTGGGATAATTTAGTTTTAGTATGACTCAAGAGAAACGAAACTGCTCAGTCCAAAAAACGAAAGAAACTAAAATAAAATGCACTACATTTTAGTTTCAGTCCTTTTTGTGATATTACATTGATGAGTGAAGGAGACCAGCAATGAAGAGCGCAACATCCGAAGTTCTGCAACCTCCACATGCTAATGCAGTAGGATGTTCTATACAGAGAGGGGCATTAATTAATGCAGGAGGATGTTCTATACATTATACAGAGAAAGGTATAAATTGAGGAGTATGTCTATACAGAGAGGGACAATAATTAATTCAGGAGGATGTTCTAAACATTATACAGAGAGGATCCTTTTTTTTCAGCCTTTTAAATCCAGTGGCTGTGAGCGCTGAGATCGGCTGCTTGTTACATTATCTCTCAGTACAATGTATCAGGCTCAGTTTTACAGTAACTGACTGTAACAGCGCTCAGAGTTTCAGTAAAACAAGGAAATAATATTGTTCTAACCTCTTATATATAAAAATATTATTTACTAGTTTTACTGAAACTCTGAGCGCTGTGATGAGCAGCAGTCAGTTACTGTAACAGCTTTGCCTGACACGGGGCAGTATTACAATGTTGGTGCTAACTTAACCAGAGCTGTTGTAAACTGAAAACCTCCATAGGCTATAATGGCTCTGGGAAGTTTACAACAGCTCTGGTTATGTTACCACCAACTATGTAATATGGCCCACATTGTGCTGAGAGTGAGAGATACTGTAACAAGCAGCGATCTCAGCCCTCTGAGGAGCCACTACAATAGTAATTATATCCATTGGTTTTCGGATGAATGAAATTAGTTTTCATACTAAAGAACTGAAAACGAATTTCTATAGTAACTAAATAAATTGCACTTTAGGACTAATCCATTAGTTCAAAACGAAATTTTGTGCTATGCACATGTCTACCTGAGATGTCTGCAAACCTGGTGGCCAACTACAAGAAACATCTGAACTCTGTGATTGCCAACAAGGGTTTTGTCACCAAGTACTAAGTCATGTTTTGCGTAGGGGTCAAATACTTATTTCACTCAATAAAATGCATATCAATTTATAACTTTATTTAAATGTGTTTTTCTGGATTTTTTTTTTGTTGTTTTTCTGTCTCTCACAGTTAAAATAAACCTACCATTAAAATCAGAAGGGGATCAAATCATTTTTCCCCTCACTGTATACCCCTGCTGACACCTCATTTTCCATGGATAAAGTCATAAGGGGTCATTCTTTGGATTCTAAGAGCTCTATTACATTCCTTGCGCAAACGTTAACGCGTGCGCAAAAACGCAATAACGCGAGGGGCAAAACACTTTGCACAGAACTTCGTATTACAATGTCCGTACGTTAACGTCTACCGCGGGTGAACCTGTGCGAACCCTTTGTGAGCGTAATGTACTTTGCGCGTCCTATACTTAACATTGTGAGCGCAAATGCGTTTGTGCGCTGGTACGCGGATGGTATTACAATCTATGCACAAAATTTAACAGACAACGTTTGCGCGCATAATTGTAACGTCTTTTAAAAGCTGGTGTTAACGGCAAATCTGAACGTCCTGGCTGAAACCAAATACACCAGCACGAAAAAAATACAGCAACGTATAGTTACACATTCTACACATACCCAAACAATAAAATGGAGACGTTGTGCGTGTTCTTATTATTGATGCAGCATATATACTCAGATTGATTGTGACAGGTGCAAAAACTGAACGGGAGACAATTGTGGTTCTTAATTCTGATTGGCTGAATCGTGTGAAAAAACAGTCCGCACACCGATTTCTGCGCAACGTTAATGCGCAACTTTTTTACGCGCGTTATTTTTTGACGGATGAGAAAATGCGCTCGACTTGTAGTACCAGCGTTAATTTACACGCGTTAACGTTTAACGCTTCAAGCACAAATTAATGCGCTGCGCGAGCGCTTTTGCGCAAAGAATGTAATAGAGCCCCAAGTTTGCAAAATGGCGCGTTTATTGACCCTGCAATAACGGCAAGCACCAGCGCTGAGGGAACAACCTGATAGTACCATGCATATAGGAATTGCATGTCAGATGTTCTGCCATCATGTGTGTAAAATCGGAATTAATAGATAATGCGCATTTTCCTGCTTGACCCTGACTCTTGACTCTGCTTGACCCTAACTAACCTCCCGTACTGTCTCTCCCACAGGCCACGGTGAAAGTGATCGGGATGGATCAGCCAGTTTTCCGCAAGCAAACCAATCCACTGTACACCCCTCTAACCGCCCTAAAATATGCAGACAACACTGGGAATCTCTCGGTCAGGACCTTCTATAACCTCCAGTTTAACTACGGCTCCATATTCCATTTCAGCCTGAACCTCTTGAGATGCATCACCTGTAATTGTTTTCGCAGGAGGGTGATGCCTGTCTAAACTCGCTCGCTTACCCAAGTACATCAGTCTATACATGTGTAGCCTTAAGCTCTGTCACACAGTTTTTTTTTTTCCGAAACCTACAGGCTGGATAGGATTTTTCGGAGGAATTTTTACGTTGCACATAGTGAAAATGGATTTTTTTTTAAAAAAAATTTAAAGTCAGGTTCTCTTGTTTATAAGATTATTCAATACGACCCAGGGTTCACGTGTCAGATCTGAGAGGCTCACTGACGGAATAGTGGAAATATGGTTCTGATATCGTGGAGATCCGGCTTAATAAGAGCATGGTTTAACTGCATTCCTATCAGTCATATCACACATTCTGTGACGGCAAAAGTACGGGAAAAAATATATATAATAATAAAATTAATTAAAAAAGGCATTTATAGCACTATTGCACAGTATTCTTCTGATGATAACGAGCGACGTGAGTTGTGCCGGGCTGTCTATATACACATATTGAAGGTGAGAGGCTTCCATTTATAGAGTAGTTATAAGTACTATATTAGTATTGATTAAATATCCTCAATATAAATTATATTAAATTATTATCACGTATTTTCTTGCTTTCACAGCGTTACTTAAAATTGTTGTAACATGGTGCGGTTGGATATACTGTTTGGTTTGGATGTAAAAGGGCTACTTGTACTTGTCTGCAGGTCATAGCATGTCAGCTCAATCCTGGATTTGAGGGGAGTGTGGTGGAGCTGGGTACAGCGAGTGCGCCTCCCTGAGCTCCGTGAGAGGACCTGAGAGTTGATCGTACCTGTCTATGGGCCCTATTACATTCTTCGCGCAAAAAGCGCAAAAACGCATTAACACAAGGGGCAAAACCCTTTGCGCTGAACGTCGTATTACAACGTTCGAGCAAACAATGAGCGTTAACGTTTAACGCGGATGAACCTGCGCGAGCGTGATGAACTGTGCGCGTCCTATACTTAACATTGTGAGCGCAGATGCGTTCGTGCACTGGTACGCGGATGGTATTACAATCGATGCGCATCTTTATACGAACGACGTTTGCGCGCATTATTTTAACATCTTTGAAAAGCTGGTGGTAACGGCAAATCGGGACAATCTGGTCGAAACGAAAAACACCAGCACGAAAAATAAAAATAAAGCACAGTATTAGTTACACATTCTACACATACCCAAACATTAAAATTGTGAATTTGTGCGTGTTTTTATTATTGCTGCAGCATGTATACTCAGATTTACTTTGACAGGCGCAAAAACTTAAAGTGAGTCAATTAAGGTAAATTGATGTCAATTAAGGTTCTTAATTCTGATTGGCTGAATCCCGCGAAAAAAAACAGTCTGCACACAGATTTATGTGCGCTACGTTACTGTGCGCGTATTACACTTCATTTTGCACGTTGGTTTTCCGAATGTTCTTTTTTGACGGATGAAAAATGCTTTCGGATCGTAATACCACCGTTAATTTTTGGTGATAACGCTTGACACTGCGCGCCAAAAATTTTCTGCTGCGCAAACGAATTTGCATGGAGAATGTAATAGGTGTTTCTTGCTAGACAGAGGTTAATTCTTCCACTGAATTGCCAGGCGTGTGTGTGTGGAGGCTTAAGCGTGTGTAGGTATGTCAATATAGATATATATATATATACTGCCTGGCCAAAAAATGTCACACACTCTAATATTTTATTGCTGTGATTGCGGCATGCATTCGCCGTGGCATCGTGTTGATAAGCTCATGCAATGTCACAGCATTTATTTGCATCCAGAGTCGCATTTATTTGTGGCCAAGATCTTGTATTAATGATGGTGTAACGTTGGGAGCTTCCAGCCCTACCTGTGTGCTTGAGGGCAGCATGTCTGATGCTGCTCGCTGACCAATGCCCGGTTTAAATGGAGACAGGCAGGGAGGTGGTTGCATGAGGCGCGGCTTGAGTGGCGGGCGTGGCCTGGTGAAGGTCTTTAAAAACCCTCAGTGTATTCTCAGCAGTTGCCAGATCGTGGTTATCCATACCTGAGCTCCTTGTACCTGACTGCTATATTGAATTAACTCGTTATTGACCTCTGCTTGTTTCTGACTATTCTGCCTTCTGTTGCCCTAGACCTTTTTCTTGTACTACGCCACTGCTCTGATATCGACCCGGCTATTCCATTTGACCATTCTGAACTCTGTATTCCTGATTCTGGCTCGGCTGACTACTCCCCGTGTTGTTAACCCTTTCTGTCTAGCTAGTTTACCTGGCCAATTCTAAGGACCAGACAGTTAGAGATCTTTCACGGCTACTCTGTTGGTAGCTTCTGGGCTCTGTGGAGTGTGGGGTGTTAAGTACTGCGTGGTGGGATCTGGGAACCGTGACAGATGGGAGAGTCGCAGTGCTGCGTAAAGACTTCTCCAGCACATTATCCCAAAGATTATCAATGGGGTTAAGATCTGGACTGTGTGGTGGCCAATCCAAATGATGTCTCATGCCCCCTGAACCACTCTTGCACAATTTGAGCCCGATGAATCCTGGCAGGGCCGTAGGAAGGGCGAGGCGAGTGAGACACGTGCCTCGGGCACAGCTGTGAAGGGGAGCAGCCATGGCTCGAGTCCTGCGGGAACGCTGCGGGAACGCTGTGGGAATGCAGGTTGCGGGAACCTGCGTTCCTGCAGCTTTCCAGCAGGACTCGAGCCATGGCCACAGCTGTGAAGCGCCCAGCCCGAAACGATTGCGAGCGGCCGCTTGCTTCCTGCTTGAACGGCCACTGACAGGAAGTGCAGCCGCTCGGCTGGGATCTAACAGCCAGCCGCGATCTCGCGAGATCGCGGCAGGCTGTTTCATCGATCCCAGGCGAGCGGCTGCACCTCCTGTCAGCGGCCGTTCAAGCAGGAAGCACTCGGCCGCCGGCAATGAGAGGTGAGCTGGGGCACAATCCATGAGACCTGGGGGCACAATCCATGAGACCTGGGGGCACTATCCAGGAGACCTGGGGGCACAATCCAGGAGACCTGGGGGCACTATCCATGAGACCTGGGGGCAATATCCATGAGACCTGGGGGCAATATGCAGGAGACCTGGGGGCTTTATCCATGAGACCTGGGGGCACTATCCATGATACCTGAGGGCACAATCTATGAGACCTGGGGGCGATATCCATGAGACCTGGGGGCAATATCCAGGAGACCTGGGGGCTTTATCCATGAGACCTGGGGGCACTATCCATGAGACCTGAGGGCACAATCTATGAGACCTGGGGGCGATATCCATGAGTCCTGGGGGCACAATCCATGAGACCTGGGGGTGATATCCATGAGACCTGGGCATATCCATGAGAGCTGGGGCATTATCCATGAGACCTGGGGGGCATTATCCATGAGACCTGGGGGGCATATCCATGAGAGGGGGGCATTATCCATGAGACCTGGGGCATATCCATGAGACCTGGGGCATTATCCATGAGAGCTGGGGCAATATCCATGAGAGCTGGGGGGCATATCCATGAGCTGGGCCATATCCATGTGAACTGGGGCAATATATACCCATATGAGCTGGGGTCAATAATATCCATGTGGATGGAAGCAGACGTGTTCTGGTAGAGCTCCGTGCATCTTTCCTGATATCGCCGATTTTTGCTGGACTTTCTACCCTGAAAACCCTTTATTGAGGTTCCTGCTAGGCTGGCCACAACGTGGATTGCTCCGGGGCCCGTTTTTGTCCCCCCCCCCCCGGGGCACAGCTGAGTTTTTGTGTTCTCCCGATAGATTTATATGGCTGCCGGCCATTTTGAGGCCTACCCTTCGGCTCGTTTGTGTCCCTCATCGCAGCTCCTGCCTCCCCCGGTGTGTTTGTCGGGCAACCCTTTGTCACGGGCTGTGGGGATGGAGGGCCCCCATCCTCTGGCTGTGCCTGTGCTCCCCTTGCTGGTGACGATGGAGGAGTGTGTGATGTGGCGTGGAGAGGAGCGCCCCTCTCCCCGGGGGAGGTATGGAGGCTATGTTTGCTGCACTTGACAAATGCCTGAAGCAGCTGCCGAGGAGGACGGAGACCCTCTCACCTATGGCTCTTGGCGTCGACTGCTGGCCGCGATTGGAGTTGGCCGGGAGATCGTGGACCCGGAGGTTGAGGAGGAGAGGGCTGCGGTACCTGTCTCACAGATGGCCGGTGTAGATGCTGCTGCAGTGGAGGAGCCACGAGGTGCTGACCCGAGAGATTCGACTCCTGAGCTGTGCTCGCACTGCCTTGCATCGGAGGGGACCCCTGCGGTGCCGGAAGACACCGGGTGCACTACCTACACGAGACCTGCCAAGCTGGGGGTCACTGACCGGCTGGCTGCGGCTCCTAAGAGGCCTGTGTCGGGGGTGACGCATGGGCCTGGGGGCCTGGATGCTGAAGGGAAGCTGGGCCCGTCTTGGTCCAGGCTGATGGCCTGTATAGCCCAGGATGAATCATGGAGGCTGGGCGCACGACGTGCCCAGGGGTTGGCACAACGGACCCTCCATGCGACTGACGGTCCCACGGGAGCGGTACAGGCAGTTCCCTGGCGAGATACAGGATGAAGAGGTCCGCTGGCTCCTTTCTTCTCCCGGTTCTTGGCCTGGCCCGTGCTGATCTCCCCACCTAGATGACTCCTTTTGCTGACTCTCTCCCTTCCTTTACCCCTATGCCGAGATTTTTTTATTTTATTTATCCTCCTCGAGACGTTATAGTTTTTGTTGTCGTTACTTGAATGTCTAGTTGCTGATTTTTGAAGCTACTTTATTATTTTATTTTATTTTACCTTGTTATATGAGACACTTTGTTTATTATTGACGGACACTGAAATTTTTGTCCCCATTCACGTTTGATTTTTCCTGCAACACCTTTGCAATTCTTCCCTTATGCCTTGCTGTGTTTCGAGACCTCGCCTGCTCTGCATCACCCTGTCTGCCCCTCTGCCCGGGCAGTTTCGAGACACTGGCTGACAACAGGTCCGCATTTTTTCCCCATTTAATTATTTGATACCAAATTGATGTTCTCTCACTGTTGTTCTTCCCCCCCCCCCCACTTAATTCAGAGACGCTTCAGACTTTATTTTATTTCTTTTTTCCCGATGATATTCCCCCGGCTGGGGACATATATGAGACTTTCTGGTTTTATTATCTGAAGTATTTTTGATGTCTTTTTGTTATAACCCTCTCCCGTTTTTTGACATTTTGCTGATTTTCCATTTCTAACTATTGCTGAGTAATCGCTGTTTAACCTTTTCTTCCATTTTCAAGCAGTCTTAAGAAGATCTCTGTGATATTTCTCTTATTTTCTCTATTCCTAACTTTGAAGTCTCTATATACTATTCCAAGCTGACTAAGTATGGCCCTGTGCGGCCATTCTATTTACAGATGACTAGCTTTGGCCCTGCGAGGCCATTTTCTTTATGATTGTTTTGATGCCTGTTTCAAAATAAAAAAAACTTTAAATAAAAAATAAAAAAAAAAAAAAAATAATATCCATGTGAACTGGGGAAAATAGTCTGGGGGCTCAGTGCTGTGTATATTATTCTGGGGGGTGTATATTATGCTAAATGTTCTTTTGCTATACATGCGTGTATTCTGTGTGTACTGTATTTGTACATGTACTGTGTGTGCACTATATATGTAGGGCCCCATCACCTCCTTAACGCTAGCACTCACACATGTGAGCGTTGGTGCTAGGTTAAATGAGGTTACTGCATGCTGCCCATATCACATCCTAGCACAGGACCCTCATATTACAATCCCAACGGTAACAGGTTAAAAAATCCAGGAGATTGTGCTTTTCAGCGCGAGGTTACTGTACTTTGCGCTCCCTATACTTAACATGGGGAGCGCAAAGAGTAAATAGTGTTAGGATTACAAAGTCCTAACGCTAATTACCATCACGCCATAGCTACAAAAGTTACCCACACAGCTAGACGCTGGTGCTAAGTGATGCCGCTTCTGCAGAATCAGTCAGCACCAGCTGGAACCCCCAAAAATCACATACTTGCCTCTCATCCCACAGCGCAAAGGGTGGTCCGATCCACTGCTTCTGGTCGCGGGGAGCATCCAGGAGCTTAGCACTGCGCCACTGGTCGGGGACTCTGATTTTTAAAATTATGTGGGGGGGGGCACAATTTTCTGTATTTGCCTCGGGTGCAAAAGGAGCTAGCTACGGCTCTGAATCCTGGCATTGCCATTTTGGAATATGCCCGCTGTGCCATCAGGGAAGAAAACACCCATTGATGGAAAAATCTGCTCATTCAGTGTATTCAGGGAGTCACATGACCTAATTTTTAGGTCGCATAATGTTGCTGAACCTAGACCAGATCAAATGAAGATACCCCAGATCACAACAGGCTTGTATGGAAGGTGGTGGCTTTTTTAACCATGCAGTGTATATACAGTATTAATATATACGCTTATCTGAGTATAAATAATATATATATAACAGTGATTGGAAGATAGGATGCATTTTGAAGTGTCGCCCTATATATGTCTGTTCCTGTGCCCTAAGGTGTGCTACATGCAGCTCTGCTACTGTGTTTCTATTATTTATTTTTTTAGGAAAATAAAAACAAAAATATATGAGAAATTCGGCAAATAATGTAGCTGGTTTCATTTTGTTTATGGATATATTTAACAAATACGAATAAAGTAAACCCTAACATTTCTGAATGTCTGCACCCGTTTTCTTGTATATCGAATGTAGTTAAACCTGTGTAGCGCTCACTCCCGGAGGAGCCGCTGAATTTAAACCTCGGGTCAGTCTCCCCGCACTAGGGAATAAATATACACCAGCACTGTTGTGGATTTTATAAGTTATATAGTTTACTGGTCTCAAATAAACTGGCATATATAAAGCAGCACGGTATACATATATATTTACAGGAATTCGTAATGCGAGAAACGCGCAGCGGAAAAGAAAAAGGAATTTTTAACCCCTTCGTTGCCGGAGTGTAAGTTCCGTATGGGTTGTGTCCCAAGAAGGTGTACGTGTATGCGTGTGTTGGTACCCGGGTACTAGATTCAACTGGCCAGTGAATGAATTCAATGTGTCTTCGACTAGTCACGTTGGGGCCCTGTAGATTTAGACAAACTCCAGCGTGCTTTATTACTGTACTGTGGCCTGGAAAGCCTCTCACCCTTCCGCCAGATACTCTGCACTCTGCTCGACCCAGGACGTCTCTCCGCTCGATTTGGCTGGGCGATTCTGTGCCACCGGATCCGCTTGTCTTGCTTGTCCGTCTCTGCCACAAGATGCTCAGTTCACTGCCTGCACTCCCATTAGATCATCGCGGTCTCCTAACTCGGGGTCCAATCTGCAGCTCTGTATCTGTGTAAACCTCTCAGCGGTGGATTACTAGGTCTCTGGCAAGTCACTGAAACCGATCTCCAGCGTCCGCAAGGCAGCACCTGCGCTCTGGCCTGGTCACAATCGCTCCTTGTCTCACGTGCGTCTTGCTCTGTTCACCCCTTGCACGCACTGGCTCTCCTCCGCACGAGGTTGCGGATGTGTCTCGGTTCTCCCCACCTACTTCCTGTCTCTGCCCCAAAGCATGCTGGAAAACATAGTCCAAAAGTGTCCAGTATTGGTTTACATTGCGTTCGTCTCCCCCTGGTGGCCAGAAATGAGTAATTACAGCAGCAGAATTAAACCAGCGCTACACTCTCCCCCTACTAGAACTCTTGGGTCTCTCCAAGGAGGTGTAACAGTTACATTACATTTCAACATTACATAAGTCAATATATATAGGCTAAGCAGCAAACATATAATGGGTTAGGTATACATCCTCAAGTTTACTCATACTTCTGGCTACCTCAGCTAACATAGCAGACACTTCAGGCAACCTTCGCACTGTGGTAACCGCCTCTTCAGTGCTATGTCCTGGTGAGTCGTAGGTGAGTCTTTGAGGGGGTCGGACAGAACGTTTTGGTTCTGGCTCAATCAGCTCTTCTTCAGGCGGAAGTACTACAGATACGGGTTCGGGTCTTTCATCCACAACTGGAACAGACATCGCCTCGGAGTACGATCCTTCCAGTGAAGGCATAGAACTATAATCATAGGACGCGTTTTCAGGAACTATAGGAATTTCAGAAGTTTCCGGAATTTCCAGCTGGAATTCTGGAGCCTCAGGCCTCAGGTTACTTTCCCACCGTTCGGCAACTGGGATGACCTCTTCAGACTCTGGTGAGCGCACCCAATCCAGACAAAAACTTTCTTCTTCACTATCCCCTTCACTTTCCTCAACAACTCGTGTCTGCTGAGACCGAGTAACGGGAGTCAAACGTGGAGGAGGCGGGTTCGGCAGAGAAAGTTCATCTCCAACTGGTATCCTTACAGCTTCCTTCAGAGGTAGCAGATGATTTCGGTGCCAGTTTTTAAGAGGCCCAGCCTTTCCATCGGGTCAAATTTGGTAAACCGGCAGACCCGGCAGTTGCTTGCAGACAATGTAGACCTGAGAACTCCATCTATCCGCCAACTTATGCCTGGCAGAAGCACCCAAGTTCTTCAACAAAACCCTATCACCGGGTGGTAGATCCTGTATCCGAACTTTCAAATCGTAGTTTCGCTTATTCCTCTGTTCCCTGTTCCCAGAGGTCAAATGGGCTTGTTCAAACGCAGAGGCCAAATTCTTCCGAAGTCTATCCACATAATTCCTATGAGAGACTACAGACGTCTGATCCAGAGATAACCCGAACGCCAAATCAACTGGCAGTCGAGCTTCCCTTCCGAACATAAGACGGTACGATGAGTATCCAGTAGCGTCACTCTCCGTACTGTTGTATGCATGTACTAGCGTGGCTATGTGACGACTCCAGCTCTGCTTCTCTCTGTTTGATAATGTCCCCAACATATTTAGCAGAGTGCGATTGAACCTTTCTGGTTGAGCATTACCTTGAGGGTGATATGGTGTAGTTCAGGTCTTCTGAATTCCCAGCAGTTCCAGTAATTGCCCAACAAGCCGGCTCTCAAAGTCTCTACCCTGATCCGCGTGTATTCTCCTTGGCAGTCCATAGTGAACAAAAAACTTTTCCATTAAAACCTTCGCCACCGTAGGAGCACGTTGGTCTCTCGTAGAAAAAGCTTGGGCATAACGCGTGAAATGATCAGTCACCACTAAAATATTTCCCTGCCCACTAGCATCCGGCTCTAAGCACAGGAAATCAATGCACACCAAATCCATGGGTCCTTGACTTTCTAGGTGGCTCATTGGAGCATTTCAGGTTGGTAGAGTCTTCCTTTGGATACACCTCAGACATGAGTGGCAGTAACTTTCCACTTCAGGTCTCATGCAGGGCCAATAGAATCTGTCTCGCACCAGCTTAAAAGTTCTCTCTGCACCTAAATGTCCATGGTCATCGTGTAATGACCGCAGCACACCCTCTCTGTGTTTGGTGGGAAGGGAACAACTGTTGGGTCTCTCCAGCATTGTTTGAGGGGCCCCTTCGGTAGACCACCCCATCCAACATCTTCAACCGTTCCCACTCCTTGTATACCAATCTGGCCCCTTCTGGGGAATTTGTCAGAAGAATTTCCTGTTGGTTCGCGTTTAGGGCCTTCACGGTTAATGCAATCAAAGGGTCTCCAGCCTGGTCAGCTCTCAGGTCTTGCTTCGAAAAAGTAGTCAAACTTTCATCTCTCAGCTGCATAGGGTTACAATAGAACTCTGGAACAGCCGCAGCCATAACTCCTATGGCTTCTGCTTCAATCCCTCCCTTGACCCGGCGTTCTGCTCCTTGACATAAAGCTTGCACCCCATCTGGAGTTAACTGAGTCCATTCTGTAGCGTAGGGTCTTCTCGACAAAGCATCGGCATCTCGATTGTTCACTCCAGGGCGATACTTCAGGCTGAACCTAAACCCTGACAGAGCGGCCAACCACCGATGTCCCGTTGCATCCAGCTTCGCAGTAGCAAGGACATAGGTAAGAGGATTGTTATCAGTTTTTATCACAAATTCGGCTCCATTCAGATAGTCTTTCAGCTTGTCGACCACCACCCACTTCAAAGCGAGGAACTCCAACTTGTGGGTAGGATAATTCTTTTCTGAAGGCGTAAGACTCCGGCTCACATAGGCTACAGGCCTCAACAATCCACCATATTCTTGGTATAAGACTCCCCCTAGACCCTCTCTGCTGGCATCTACATGCAATTCGTACGGCTTATGAGGATCAGCGTAGGCCAAGACAGGAGCGCGAGTTAGACTCTCTTTCAACTTCATGAAAGCACCTTCGCATTGACTAGTCCATTCTCCTTGGATAGATTCTCGAGCCTTCCTTGGCCCCGGAGCCGACGGATTTCGGTCAGAGGCCTTGTGGCCTTCTTCTGCATCTTCCTTCTGCAGGAGCTTATTCAGTGGTTGAGCTATCTTGGCAAACCCTCCTACGAATCTTCGGTAATAGGAGCAGAATCCCAAGAAAGATCTAAGTTCAGTAACATTTCGGAGTCTAGGCCAGGAAGCTACAGCTTCCAACTTTCGAGGATCCGTCGAAACGCCTTCTGCTGAAACAACATGTCCCAGATACGTAACAGAAGGCAAACAGAATTGACACTTCTCCAGAGACAGTTTCAACCCCTCTTCATAGAGCCGCTTCAAGACCTTCTCCAACCGTTGCTCATGTTCTTCCAAAGTCTTTCCAAACACTATTATGTCATCCAGATACACTAACACTTCGATCAGGTTCATGTCTCCGACTGTCTTCTCCATTAACTGTTGGAATGTGGCTGGAGCCCCCGTAAGGCCTTGAGGCATTCTGTTGAACTCAAAGAACCCCAGTGGACAGGTGAACGCAGTCTTCTCTTTGTCTTCAGGATGCATTGGTATCTGGTGATACCCACTTCGCAGGTCTAGTACACTAAACTATTTTGCTCCAGACAAACACTGCAAGGCATCTTCTATCCGAGGAGTGGCATATTGATCTGGGATGGTTCTCTGATTTAGCGTGCGATAGTCTATGCATAGGCGGACAGAACCATTCTTCTTCTGAACCATCACTATGGGAGAAGCGTACGGACTCCTGGACTCTTGAATCACCTTAGTTCTTTGCAATTCATTCAGCTGTTCTCTTAGATCATCCAAGTCTCCCAGCGGAACTCGTCTTGACCTTTGTTGAAACGGCTTATCTTCCTGCAGTCAAATGCGATGCTCAGTACTCTTAGCTAGGCCCACGTCAAACTCATCCTTTGAGAACAAGTCCCTCCATTTTAGGACCTGGGACTGAAGACGTTTCTTCCATTCAGGCGAGATGGGAGCATCCTTGGGATAGAACCTGTCAGCTGGAATCTCTTTATTCGCTCCCCCTCCTAAATCGGTAGGAGAGAGAGACGTAGCGGACGCCACTTGCCCGATAGGCATTCGTGCTTTCAGGATCACTGGAGAATCAGATACATTACATACACTGACTGAGACTCTTCCTCATGTTCGTTTCAAAGCTTTGGTGGAGATTATTTCAGGGATTACTTCGACTCCGGCTTCACTCCCAAGATTAAAATCAGTTTCCAGTACCACATAGGGACCTGGTTGCGATCCATTCAACTTGACTGAAGCCCGGAAACTCGCCACTTCTCCTGATTGCAGAACCTTTTCTGTTCCTCCCAATCTCCACAGGCGCCCCACTTCGGCAGGTGCCTTCTGTTCTTCGACCATTCGCTGATAGACTGGACACAACATCGGGTGTACTCCCTTGGTAGAACCTTCTTCCAGTACTATAGGAGTCAGGAGACGTCGCACCAGATCAGTGTTCGTCCCCACTATCATAGAACTTCGGTTGGCCCCTGAAGGCTGAGGACACACAATGGCCAATGCATCACAACCCCCAGACTGTCCAATGACTTCGGATCCGATCTCTAGCTTCACCTGTAGATATCCATCATAGGGAAGTTTCTCAGTCCCGATACCCCAGATTTCAAGTTCCTTTAGCTCCTGTAGAGTATGTGTTGTCAAGTTGACTCATATGTGAAGTGCTCTAGAAGTCTCGGTAGATCAATGTCACTTGAGCCCTGAGTCCAACAGAGCTTTGGTATAGACTCCCTCTACTTGGATTGGAACGATGGGAGAAGGACCTATCAGCTGGTCAGGAAACTTTGTCGTAGTAGCAGGAAGTTTAGACCCCGTTTGCTGTACCCTGGCCTTCTTTTTGACCCGTGTAGGTTTTGGGTGTGCATTGCTTCCCCATGACGTAGGACCGGATGCTAAGGGAGTAACTCTTTCAGTTCTGGTAAGCTCAGCAGTGGGCGAAACTCTGGGCCTTCTCGACCTTTGAGTCCTGGCTTGATTTCTGGAGTGATCTTTAACCATTGGGCACCCCGTTTGCTCCTTCACTTGGGCCCTCTGGCGTTTCCCGCCGGCGAGGTAGATAGCAGCCCTTCCAAGGCTTTTAAAAACTCTTCTACCCTGTTTCTTTCAGGCTTTTGGCTCTTGCACTGCGCTTGGAAATGACCCATTTCCCCACAACTGAAACATCTCTTATTTGAAGACGGAGACGCACTTGCTTGTGGTGATTCAGTTGAAGGACCCTGGCCAGACGCCACAGCAACTCCAGTTGTCCGCATATCAGTAAGGAACTTCTGCATATCGGTCTGTATCTCTGCCACCTTCAAAAGTATTTGGCACAGGTCCGTGTGTGCCTGTTGCAATTCAGCTTGAGCTTCTTGCACTTTCTTAACAGTTTTGTGGATTTCACTGTATGTAGGAATAATTTGATCTCTTGCAGCATTCTCTGGGTACTTAGGAACAACCAGATGCTCCTGTTCGTCCACTTCGGATCCATAGGTGTCTAACAAATCATCTTCCGCTCGCAAACATTCGTTATGCCTCACGGGTTGTACGTAAACTCTTTCTCCTCTCCTAAGGGATTTCTCTTCGAGTAGAGCCTCTTCCTCTCTGACAGCTCGGATCAGTTCCAGGTATTTCAATTCTCGGTTACCTTCTCTGGTTCTCAGCTGTAGCATCACAGGATCCAGAGGTTGAGCGCCCCTCAGGATCTGCTGTATTCGGATCTTATCTATTTCGGCTGGTTCGGCCCCTTTCTTAAGAAGTATCTGGTGCAGAATCTTATCTAGGCGCCTCATATATTCAGTCATCTTCTCACCTTTCCACTGGTAAGTATGTTCATACTGGTACACGAGCTCCGCAGCCTTTTCCGTTCGCCCAAAAACTTCCTGTAGTATGTTTAGGTAATCTAAAGCGGTGCAGTCTTGTTTACTAAATTTTAGGTTTCTTACAGCCTCTGACGCAGGTCCCTTTAAGCTCTCAGTAATTCTTTGCTTCTTCTGTGCTTCGGGGACGTCCCACTCATCCAGAGCCTGCATCGCCTGTTCTACCTATTCTTCGAAGGTTTCTTCTCTCGCCGGAGTTGGTACGTTTCCTGTAAAACTTCTCAACCGTCGATAACCAAAGTTATTGTGTGGAGGGCTTGTTTTTTGACATTTAGCCAGCAAATCTCCAATAGCCACTATAAATTCAGGCCCGATCATGGCCAGCGGACTGGGCGCGGGAACACTCGCGGGATCGCCACGTGGCGCACTTGGCTGAATCAGTTGAACTTCCACCTCATCGGTTAGCTTCGCGCTCGCGCCCTGAAAACACACTGGAACACCCTTTCTCCATTCAAAAAGAACATACGTGTGAGAGGTATCTGGGTTCGCTTTAATGTCCAGGATTAACCCCCGATGATCTGGTGTCAGCTCGGCCACGGCCCGGCGAATCTGATCTTCGGCCCAAGTGTCTGCAGGAATATCCATGACTATGCATAATTCTATCTGACTACTTTGCTCCTCACACCATTTGGCAACAGTGTATGGATCCATATTTAACCCTTTAAATGCGGTTTTTCCAGAGACTGGATCCCGGACGAGCCCCCACGTGTAACGCTCACTCCCGGAGGAGCCGCTGAATTTAACCTTGGGTCAGTCTCCCCGCACTAGGGAATAAATATACACCAGCACTGTTGTGGATTTTATAAGTTATATAGTTTACTGGTCTCAAATAAACTGGCATATATAAAGCAGCAAGGTATACATATATATTTACAGGAATTCGTAATGCGAGAAACGCGCAGCAGAAAAGAAAAAGGAATTTTTAACCCCTTCGTTGCCGGAGTGTAAGTCCTGTACGGGTTGTGTCCCAAGAAGGTGTACGTGTATGCGTGTGTTGGTACCCGGGTACTAGATTCAACTGGCCAGTGAATGAATTCAATGTGTCTTCGACTAGTCACGTTGGGGCCCTGTAGATTTAGACAAACTCCAGCGTGCTTTATTACTGTACTGTGGCCTGGAAGGCCTCTCACCCATCCGCCAGATACTCTGCACTCTGCTCGACCCAGGACGTCTCTCCGCTCGATTTGGCTGGGACTCTGTGCCACCGGATCCGCTTGTCTTGCTTGTCCGTCTCTGCCACAAGATGCTCAGTTCACCGCCTGCACTCCCATTAGATCATCGCGGTCTCCTAACACGGGGTCCAATCTGCAGCTCTGTATCTGTGTAAACCTCTCAGCGGTGGATTACTAGGTCTCTGGCAAGTCACTGAAACCGATCTCCAGCGTCCGCAAGGCAGCACCTGCGCTCTGGCCTGGTCACAATCGCTCCTTGTCTCACGTGCGTCTTGCTCTGTTCACCCCTTAGCGCGCACTGGCTCTCCTCCGCACGAGGTTGCGGATGTGTCTCGGTTCTCCCCACCTACTTCCTGTCTCTGTCCCAAAGCATGCTGGAAAACGTAGTCCAAAAGTGTCCAGTATTGGTTTACATTGCGCTCGTCTTCCCCTGGTGGCCAGAAACGAGTATTTACAGCAGCAGAATTAAACCAGCGCTACACCTGTATAGATCAGCCCTGAATAGCACATTGTTACTTTTTAAGGAGGAATTATAATACTTTGTATATGACATATACCACTTTTCATACAGTGAGGGTGAATGTGGAGCCAGCCATTGTCCTCCAGTGGCCCCCAACTCTGACCATGACTACCTGCAAGTACAGTGTCAAAGAGGACCAAGGGGAATCCAACCCACAACTGCACTTGACTTTCTTCCCCTTTTATTTTTATTTTAAAGAAATATATAGCTCTTTACCATAATGAAAGTTTTGTGCTTCTAGAATGTCCTACGAGGAGAAAAAGGACAATCTTCAAAACGGCAAGCTTGGAAAGCAGTTTGAGGAACATGCCAGAGATCCAGCCAAACAATCGGGGGTTAAAATGGGATGGCGGAGAATGCAGGGGTTAAATATTAACTCCTTCTGAACCACCATGTCTCCCCTCCCTCAAGTTACCATTAACACTCATCATTTATCCAGTGTTAGCTCCATTGACGCTGTTCCAGGTTTGACAGCCACGGTGGCTTCATTAACAGAGCCCTGCCGACACAGGGCTGGACGATCACTCATACGTCCAGCCAATCCACTGACTCTCAAAACGAGTTGCCCATGGCATAAAATGCTGTACTATGGCCTTAGATATCCCATCAATGGGTGGAATGGTCTTCAAGATCAATGCCATATCACATCCCTTGATGAGATATCGCAGTTGTACTCCCCTCGATGAAGCAATGGGTGCCATCATATTTTGCCTTCTGTGGGCGGAGCTATCTGGGCCGTCGCACAGCGATGCGCACTTGGCAGTCATTGCTTATGAGATGAATTTGCAAAATCACTTAACACCAGGCTCTGGGAGAATATGTTCTTTGCAGAAAACCTGCTCATACTGAGAGCAGCGAACTACCATGGAAAAGCTCTTTGCTTTTGTCACATTTCCAGCCCTGAGTTGAGCTGATCCGGGCCGCATCTTACCCCTGTCTGCTTCATCCCTCAGCATCTTCCGCTCCAGGATTTCCCTGCAGCTTGCCAGGTCTGATCCCCCTGACCCCGAGCACTTGCCTATTTAAGAGCATATCTCCCATTCTGCAATACTCTGTTATAAGGGTCTATCCTGCTGCCTGTTATTTTGCCATTTTCCCTGCTGCTTGTTTATTGCCTCTGTTATATTTCCCTTAGTATTATTGTTTTGCTTATTTTGTTCCCTGTTCCCCTTGCTTCGTTATTCCTGTGTGTGCCTTGTCCTTTATTTTGATGTGTCTTGATGTTCCCGTGTGTGATGGACTGGCCTAGCACCCTCAGCCAGAGACTGGGGTTCAAGACCTTTAGTTTTCAATAAGCTTCTGTGTTGGTGCCGTTGCACCAACTATCCGGCGAGATCTGAAGGTCGGAAGGTGGTTCCTGTAATAAAAGTGTTTTATGTGAGGCATACATGTATGCTGGTCTTGCCGCCGGGGTGCCGCCATTTTCGGCGCCTCGTGTCCCGATCGAGTGGAGCAGGAGGGAAATGGCCGATTCAGACCTTCCGGTCCGGAATCGGCAACGCCCCGAATGACGTTGGCCAATCAGATCTGTGTGGGCGGACAGGGGGTTTCCCAGATGTGGTGCCCGGGAGGGAAAGTTATATATTTACGTGTGGAAAGTATTAAACGTTGTTGTTGAGTTCATGCAGCTGCGTCTCATGTCTCCAGTTATTTGGCTTCTGAAATCCACCGCGATATTCAGGTCGCAGTTCAGTTCCCCAACCGCGCAGTGTACCGGTGCCGCGGCTCGAGCGGAGGGTAGTGCCAGACGCATTGACCATCGCGCGGGCTGAGTATTCCTTACTGGTCGCGTGCCTCCTCCGATAGGCCCCGGAAGACCCGGATCTTCAGTGTGGTGCAGCGTACGTGCGCCTTGGCCGCGGGGCGATAGCAGAATCTCCGAACCGCCGACTATACCCTGGTCTGCTGCTGAAAGACCCGAAGAATTGGGAGAAGGGAAGCCAGTCCGATCCTCGACCAAAACAGACTCCCGGACAGGTCAGTGACCAGCTGCTCGGGACGCTGGGTGCCGTCACTCAGTGGTCGGGCTGGGCTCACACTGGGGTTCCCCGTTAAAACAGCCGGCCCGGTCCGAAGGCCCTATCTGATCCCTCGAAACGCCGGGGGTCGTGACTGTTGGTAGTTGGGCAGGTGGCACAGCAGAGAGGGGGAGAAGAGAAATAACGCAGATCTGAGCACACCCGCAGGCGGACGACATCACCCTTCCGTCACACTGGTGGCAGCGGTGGGATTGCTCTCTGCGATCAATACCATCAATCTCCCCGAAGAGTCCATCATGACGGTATATGCTGACTACAAACGGGACACTTTGCGGAATATGCTGGAGAACCGTGGTGGTACTCCAGGTTCCAAAAGTCGGGACATTCTAATAGAGGAGCTACAACGGTTGGATCAAGGTACGGCGAGCCCAGCGCTACCCGCCGACACCCCGCCTGTAACCGTCGCGGCCGGAGCCGACGAAAGCGAGCTACAGAGGAAAGTACGAGAACGGGCTGCCCTATACGGAGCCGCCCCGACAGAGGCAGTGATGCAGCACCTGGTTCGGGAGATCTGCCAGGAGGAGGAGCGGAGAAAGGAACGCGAGCACGAACTCCGGTTGGCGGAAGTGCGGAGCCAGCGAGACCACAACTCTCGGGTGGAGCGATCCCCGGGGAGAAAGGTGCCCTTCCAGGCGTTTAAAGACTTCCGCGAAGCCGACGAGGAAATAGAGAGCTATCTCCAGGACTTTGAACGGCTGTGTCAAGTACATGAGGTCCACCCCACCGACTGGGTAAGAATCCTGGCGTGCAAACTGACCGGGCGGGCCGCGGAGGCCTACCGCACGGTGCCCGACGAGGAAGCCACCAACTATGGGCACGTGAAACAGGCGCTGCTGAGCCGGTTTGCCGTGACCCCAGAAGCCAGCCGGGTTAAGTTTAGAAACTCTCGCCGACCCATCGGCGCTACCCATGTGGAGTGGGCTCACCGGTTGCAGCGGGATTTGCGCACGTGGTTCCTGGGGAGCAAAGCCGAGACAGTGCCCGAGATCACACAACTGCTACTGCTGGAGCAGTTCTTCGAGCATACTCCCGCCGCCATCCGGGAGTGGGTGCGGGATAAGAAGCCGCCAACGGTACAACAAGCAGCTATTTGGGCCGATGAATATGCTGATACGCGGAAGGTCACGGGGGGGGAGCGGCCGTTGCCTCTCCGACCTGTGATCCCTGCCTCGCCACCTCCAGTTCCAACAGTTCGGCCGCTGGCTGCCAGACCTCCCAGTCGACCCAACAACCTGGCCAACATACGCTGCTATGGATGTAACCAAGACGGACATTATAAGCAGAATTGCCCCAACCGACCGGACCTGGCACGATCTTCTTCTAGACCATCACAGTCTACCCATTGCTACGACGTCGATCTCCCTTGGCCGGAAGCTCCGGAAGAATGGGAGCGACTACATGAGGCGGACCCGGTGCAAGCCGCCGCTGCCGATAATCGCCATCACCATCGCCAGGCGGTGTGGGTCAACGGGAGGGCTGCTGAAGGACTTCGAGACTCTGGGGCTACGATCACTTTGGTTCGGCCGCACTTGGTCCAACAGAACGACCGGTTACGAAATACTGTTGCAGTACGAGTGGCTGGTGGTAAGGTTCTTCGGCTGGAGACGGCTCGGGTTCACCTGGACTGGGGATCCGGGGAGAAAGTAGTGAGAGTGGGGTTATTGAACCAACTACCGGCCGAGGTGCTCCTCGGTAATGATCTGGGACGACTGATCTCGGCGTACTCGATGGAAGCGGCCACGCCAGTCACCACTAGACTACAGAGCCAACGACACGGCAATAGCACTCCGAGAGGGACCCAGGTGAGACCCTCCCCAACTCCCCGCCCGATCCCTACGCCCCGACCTATGCCGACGCTTCCCCTGCTTTCTGACAACCCCTGCCCCTGGAGCTCCCCAGAGACGCTTCGCCATCAGACTCAGACGGACCCCACGTTACAAGGCTACCGTGACCGGGCTGGCCAGGGACTGGATGAACACCGCAGCGACCGGATAGAGTGGGAGGATGGGCTGCTATATAGATACACAGAGAGGGAGGGGTCCAGGAAGAAACAGGTTCCCCAGAAACAAATGGTGGTACCCCAGGGCCCAAGACAGGAACTCCTGCGCTTGGCTCATGATATACCCTTGGCGGGTCATCTAGGGCAGAAGAAGACCCGCCACCGGTTAGCGCGCGCCTTCTTTTGGCCCCGCCTTAGCGAGGACACCCGCGAGTTTTGCCGTACCTGCCCTGTCTGCCAGAAGGCGGGAAAGGCCGGGGATCACCCCAAGGCACCGTTACACCCCATGCCCATCATCCAGGAGCCTTTTAGTCGGGTGGCGGTCGACCTTATTGGACCATTGCCCCGACCCAGTGCTACCGGGAAAAAATATATACTTACCATTGTAGATTATGCTACCCGGTACCCTGAGGCCGTGGCTTTGGCCAACATTCAGGCGGACACAGTAGCAGATGCTCTGCTGCGGGTGTTTACGAGGGTGGGGTTTCCACGAGAGATCTTATCCGACCAAGGGACCCAGTTTACCGCTGAGCTTACCCAGCAGCTCTGGCGTCTGTGTGGGGTCAAGGCGTTACACAGCGCCCCGTATCACCCGCAGACAAACGGACTGTGCGAGCGATTCAATGGGACCTTGAAGCAACTAATTCGGGCCTTCGTTCACGAGAGAAAAGATTGGGAGCAATACTTACCACACCTGCTGTTCGCCTACCGGGAGGTACCGCAGGAATCTACCGGATACTCCCCGTTTGAACTGTTATACGGGCGTCAGGTGAGGGGCCCCTGGATCTGGTTAGGGCTCAGTGGGAGGGGAAGCAGGAGGAAGATGGGGTTCCGGTCGTGAGTTATGTCCTGAAGCTCCGGGAGCGCTTGGCAGAACTTGCGGGGTTGGTCCGGGAAAACGTGGAAACCGCTCAGGCTCAACAGAAGACGTGGTACGACCGGGCTGCTTGCAGCCGCTCGTTCTGCGTGGGACAGAGGGTTCTGGTGTTGAAACCACAGCGGCAGAACAAGCTGCAGGCGGCCTGGCAAGGTCCCTACACGGTGGTAACCCGACTGGGGGATACCACCTATGTGGTGGCGAGTTGCGCGGACACCAGAATCCAACGGACGTTCCACGTCAATATGTTGAAAGCCTTCCACGAACGCCCGGAGACAGTGGATGCCATATGCGCTCCGGCTGTCGAAGAGACGGAACCGTTTCCCCTGGTAGAGCTACCAGGGGTGGCCAAACAACCCTCGGGTGTGGATCAGGTGCAGTTGGGGGAGGCGTTGGGGTCCGAGAAGCAGGTACAAGTACGGCAACTGCTTCGGAGTTACTCGGAAGTCTTTTCAGCCCTTCCGGGTTACACCGACCAAGCCGTTCATTCCGTGGACACCCCCGGTCAGCGGCCCCTGCGACAGCCTGCGTACCGTCTTCCGGAGGCAGTCCGGGAGACCATGCGGACCGAGATACGGGAGATGTTGGAGCTGGGGGTCATTGAGCCGTCGGCCAGCCCATGGGCATCGCCCGTGGTCTTGGTACCCAAAAAAGATGGGACCACGCGGTTCTGTGTAGACTACCGACGGGTGAACGATTGCACCACGACGGACGCCTACCCGATGCCCCGGGTCGATGAGTTGCTGGACCAGATAGCCAGGGGTCATTTCCTGACCACGGTGGATCTGTGTCGGGGGTATTGGCAGATTCCCCTTGCCGAGGAGGCGACCCCGAAGTCGGCCTTCATCACCCCGTTCGGCTTGTATCAGTTTAGAGTCATGCCGTTCGGGATGAAGAACGCCCCCGCTACATTCCAGCGCTTAATAGACCGCCTCCTCGATGGCCTCCAGGGATTTGCGTGTGCGTACCTGGACGACATCGCCATTTATAGTCAGAGCTGGGAGGAACACTTGGTCCACGTAGGGACGGTCCTGGGGCGCATCAGGGACGCCAATTTAACTCTGAAGCCTGAGAAGTGTAAGGTGGGGATGGCAGAGGTGCAGTACCTGGGACACCGGGTGGGGTGCGGGGTGCAGCGACCTGAGCCCGCTAAAGTAGAGGCTATCTTAGACTGGCCCACTCCCGTGACTAAAACGCAAGTCCTCGCCTTTCTGGGTACAGCAGGCTATTACAGAAAATTCGTACCCCGGTATAGTGACCTGGCCAAGCCCCTGACGGACCTGACCAAGAAGTCCCTACCCCGACAGGTCCTGTGGTCCCCGGAGTGCGAGCAGGCCTTTCAGCAATTAAAGGCCGCCCTGACTCAAGCCCCCCTACTGGCAGCTCCCGATTATAACCGGCGTTTTATTATTCATACAGACGCGTCCATGTTCGGACTGGGAGCTGTCCTGAGCCAAGTGGGGGACGACGGGGGAGACCATCCAGTGGCCTTCATTAGCCGAAAACTGCTACCACGGGAGGTGGGGTATGCTGCGGTGGAGAAGGAGTGTCTGGCTCTGGTCTGGGCCCTACGAAAGTTTCAGCCGTATGTGTATGGGCGGTCTTTTACTGTACTAACGGACCATAATCCTCTGGTGTGGCTCAACCGGGTGGCAGGAGAGAATGGCCGGCTGTTGCGGTGGAGCTTGGCACTCCAGCCCTTCAACTTCACTATTCAGTACCGGCCGGGGACACAGAATGGGAACGCCGACGGGCTGTCACGACAGTCGGCCCTGGATCTGGTAGAGAGTGGAGTACCGACTACCCCGGCACGACCCGTGGGAGTCTCACCGGGTGCGTCGAACTTTGGGGAGGGGGAGGAATGTGATGGACTGGCCTAGCACCCTCAGCCAGAGACTGGGGTTCAAGACCTTTAGTTTTCAATAAGCTTCTGTGTTGGTGCCGTTGCACCAACTATCCGGCGAGATCTGAAGGTCGGAAGGTGGTTCCTGT
Source organism: Leptobrachium leishanense (assembly GCA_009667805.1). Taxonomy (NCBI): domain Eukaryota; kingdom Metazoa; phylum Chordata; class Amphibia; order Anura; family Megophryidae; genus Leptobrachium; species Leptobrachium leishanense. The sequence goes on from CM019065.1 coordinate 46,420,924, forward strand.
AATAAAAGTGTTTTATGTGAGGCATACATGTATGCTGGTCTTGCCGCCGGGGTGCCGCCATTTTCGGCGCCTCGTGTCCCGATCGAGTGGAGCAGGAGGGAAATGGCCGATTCAGACCTTCCGGTCCGGAATCGGCAACGCCCCGAATGACGTTGGCCAATCAGATCTGTGTGGGCGGACAGGGGGTTTCCCAGATGTGGTGCCCGGGAGGGAAAGTTATATATTTACGTGTGGAAAGTATTAAACGTTGTTGTTGAGTTCATGCAGCTGCGTCTCATGTCTCCAGTTATTTGGCTTCTGAAATCCACCGCGATATTCAGGTCGCAGTTCAGTTCCCCAACCGCGCAGTGTACCGGTGCCGCGGCTCGAGCGGAGGGTAGTGCCAGACGCATTGACCATCGCGCGGGCTGAGTATTCCTTACTGGTCGCGTGCCTCCTCCGATAGGCCCCGGAAGACCCGGATCTTCAGTGTGGTGCAGCGTACGTGCGCCTTGGCCGCGGGGCGATACAGAATCTCCGAACCGCCGACTATACCCTGGTCTGCTGCTGAAAGACCCGAAGAATTGGGAGAAGGGAAGCCAGTCCGATCCTCGACCGAAACAGACTCCCGGACAGGTCAGTGACCAGCTGCTCGGGACGCTGGGTGCCGTCACTCAGTGGTCGGGCTGGGCTCACACTGGGGTTCCCCGTTAAAACAGCCGGCCCGGTCCGAAGGCCCTATCTGATCCCTCGAAACGCCGGGGGTCGTGACTGTTGGTAGTTGGGCAGGTGGCACAGCAGAGAGGGGGAGAAGAGAAATAACGCAGATCTGAGCACACCCGCAGGCGGACGACATCACCCTTCCATCACACCGTGTATCTTAGTTTGTTTATTCTCCTTCTGCTTTTTCCCTCCCTTGCTCCTCTGTGCTTTATTTTCTGTTTTACCCTTGCTGTGCTGATCTCCTCTTGGCACCCCTATTTCACTACCCTTCTGTGCTGTTTTCCGTGTACCGTGCCTGGCTTATCACTCTTTGACTACGTCTCTATTCTCCTTTTTTGTACCTCACACCATTCTACTTTTTCTGTAGTATTTTGTTTCACCCAGCATGTCTATTTCCTACCCTTAGAGCAGACTTGGCCATATAAGGACCAGTATTCAGATTAGGCCAGTGTCAGACGAGCGCAAATCAGAGTGGAAGGAACGTCCATGAGAGTGGACGTTCCTTCCACTCGACCCCCGCCTGGCCACCTTGCTGAGCGCAGTCAGTGCGTTCAGCGATGCAAGGCTTGATCCTCCTATGGAGGATCGCGCTTTGGAGCCCCGTCGACGCGCATCTATTGGTCCAAGCTATTCCATTGCTCTTCCAGGGCCTCTGAGGCACTGGGAGAACAATGTTCAGGAAGTGGGCAGTGCTTGGATGTCTTTTCATTGAATATACGGGTCGCGCTGCACACTTCTTTGCAGCCTACTCGATTTGCAGAGTGTCCTGCTAGGCAAATTGCATAGGCTCAGCCAAGCTGCTGAAGGGGAAAGAAAAAAAAGTGCAGTGGAGAATGGACAGGGCTGACAGGGAAACGCGAGCAAGTGAGTTTAACTGTGCAACTGCAGCCCTTAATGGCAGGTGAGGCTCTGCCTCACCTGCCGCCCCTGACCGCACGTCCCTGCTCCTAGCCCCATATATGGGTCCCACTTCGGCTCACACCAGGTGCCCGCATGACAGTTCTGTTGCTGAGAAATTATTAGCAGCTCTTACACAAAGTATAGGAGCCATTAATGAAGAGTTACCAGCCACTAATTCCAAGGTTGGTATGGCGGCTGGAGCCGTAATCTTAAAGGCAGGGTCTGAATTGGGCCCCTGTCCTTCTCACGTGTCAAACTATTTCATTTTATGTTTGTTTCGTCCTGCCCATTGCACAGCGCTGCAGTATATATTGGTGCTCTAATTGTAAATGCCATTGGTTTTATAAGCATATATATTTATTATTTAGAAGTAGCATTTAAAGAAACACTATTAAAAAATTTTAGATCCTTTTCTGACCTTAAATAATTGGGCAGTGGATGCTTTTTCTTTTTGGGTGAATTTACTCACTTTTTCTCCCTCGTCGCACGCAGCTCCATCTCTTTGGCTTAGGGACGCTCGAGCCTGAAAGTCCCTGAAGCTTTTCCATGTAATTTGCTCTCCTAGGATGGAACGATGGATCGGAGCTGTGTGCATACCATCAGCTACTGTGACTTGTCTCAGAAAGGGTGACGTTGGCATGCTCTCTGCGTACTCAAAATTCCTGGCTGCTCTGGTGACACTGGATGGGGTGGTGGAAACCCATCGTTTTCACCAGATCGGTGGAGCTGGGAGAGGAAGGGAGAAAGGGGGGGGGGGGGTACACTCCTCACATCCTGACCACTTTATAACATGTCAATAGTTCTATTGAATATATCACTACGCGGTGTCGCTGCCGTGTTACTTCACAATTTTACCACTTCTCTATGACTCACACACTCCATCCTGCAAACTCCAGGCACACCCATGGACCACTCGCAGCACACCAGTTGTTTGTAACTCACTGCTTGTACACGTGGTCCTGTCCTGTAGTGCCACCTAGAGGTTCAATCAGAAAAAACACATATTTATTTATTTATTTATAAAGGATTTTACCAGGAAGGATACATTGAGATTTCTCTCGTTTTCAAGTATGTCCTGGGTTCAAGAACATGGTTACAGAAATACAAAGTAATAAATGCAAGAAATTAACACAAAACAAATATACAGATTAACAGAAAATAAATATGTAGGAAATATAGTCACTATGTTACGTTTACAGGTGCATTCTGTATATAGTCACTATGTTACACGTTTACAGGTACATTCTGTACATAGTCACTGTGTTACATGTTTACAGGTGCATTCTGTATTGAGGTCTGTTAATAGGGAGCTCTTGAGTGACTTTAGACTGGGGGAAGATTTGCTGGCGTCTGGGAGGTTGATGGCGTCTGCGGTGCTCTGTAGGAAAATGAGGATCGAGCCACTTGCTTTTTGTATTGTGGTATTGCAAGTAAGGTGCTGGACCTGGATCGGAGGTTATAGGATGAGGGAATTGCTGAGGGAAGCAGCCTATTCAGGTAGGGTGGTAGCTTCCCAGAAAAGCTCTTAAACACCAGGTTGGAAAGGTGAAGGGTGCGTCTGGATTCCAGTGACGGCCAGTTTAGTTCTTTTAACATGTCACAATGGTGGGTCATGTAGATACAATGTAGCACAAAGCGGCAGAATGAGTTATACAATGTAGTAAGTTTCTGGAGGTGCGTTTGCGGGGCGGCTGCATACACTACATATATACTACATATGCTTTTAGCCATTATGCACTGGTCCTACCATTAATAAAATAATTTTAAAAAAAATGAATACAAATGATCCAGCACTGTATGATTCAAACACACAAATTATATTTTAACAAGGTCTAATTGCGACGCTCAATCCTCAACATACATAACTCATCCTCAACAAACAGAAATAATTCCAGAAAATGAAGTTGTTGTTTGCTGTTTTGTCAAGTTAATTTTATATTATTCCGTACTTTCTGAGAATCCTGAAGAATTGATTCAATTGCTCTAGAATGGATGAGGAATTGGAGGACGAGGTAGAACCTCCTCTGTCAGCTGCCATCGGGGGATAAATCGTCCAACTAAATCCACTCTTCTTACAATGAAAGAAGGATGTTTACAGAATAACCCCTTCCCTGCGGATGACGGACTGGATGTGGGCAGCGTTTTAAAACAATACCATTTGGCTATTTGCATATACCCTGTACAATTCAGATATAGTGCATCTAATAAGTGCAAATGTAGCTTCCAAGAAGTACAAAGTGCCAGTGCCACGATTGGGACATGCAATGGTACAAAGTGCAAATGCAACAATATAGTGCAAAATAGTGCAAGTACATCAAAAGTGCAATTTGAAATGTATCTGAAATACAGATACTAGCGTCCAATAAAGGAAGTGAAAGGGACCATACGCCAATGTCCAATGCGTACTAGAGATCTGGTGTCCTTGTCATTCACTTTTACGATTCCTAAGGCTAGGGACAAACGAATGCATTATTCGCAGCGACTGTCAAAAAGTGCGTCCGAACGCATTGACGTATTTTTTCATGGAATGTGCGATACGATGTGCATTTTCGTGCGTGATTTGTTACGGATCCAAACAAGGAAACTTTGGGTGTCTGGACGTTATGTTGGCCAGACATGAGCAGCGTCTGACGTCTCCGAATCACGCACACACGTCGCTATGCGGGCGCAGCGCACTCTGTACGTCAGTACTAGCGGTTCTGCGGTCTCTAAAAAATGCGTTCTTTTGCCGCTTCCGTTGCGCAGCCGAACTTTCGTGCGGCCGTACCTCGTATATTGGCCGTCATTGCCCGTCATTTGCTGCTACTGCAGCCTTGATTAAGTGCGCCTAAACGCACGTTAAAAATGTGCTAGTCTGACCCAGCCTTAGTGGATGAGTCGTGCAACAAAAAGTGCTCAGAAGTTTGTCAATGTTTGCCTTTTCCACAGAATGGGTCGAATCTCTTGACGTGTCCTCCTATAGGTTCCTCCTATAGTCTCAATAGGCTCCACAATAAACAGGAGATAAAAAGGAGAAAAGGAGAGGTGATAGTGCAATAACGCCTGTGCACATCAGACAGCGTACATTATAAAAATGCACACTTACAAATTCCAGAGCCTTTTGAATCCAGGCTCTGGAGTGAAGCGCCTCGTGCCACATATAGAGTGGTCACTGCCCTTCTTTATAACATCTTCGAGTTGGAGTGATCACCAAGAAAAATATTCAAAACGGGCAGAAAAATTATTATTCTTCACATCAAACAGCTCGTCCACCTCTCCCTGAGCAGCCATCTTTGCCTACACCAGACACGGCACCGGTCGCGATTGTATGGGATGTGCCAAAACGGGCAGTGGAAAGACGGCTGCCTTCGTGTTGCCTATTCTTCAGAAACTTTCAGAGGATCCGTTTGGAATATTTTGCGATCCGTTTGGAGCATTGCGCGATGACATCAGTTCGGGAGTTAACCCCTAGCTGCCACCTATGGTGGAGATAGGGGGTTCCAAAGAACCCCCTATCTCCCGATCCGTGGCAGCTAGGGGTTAATGTTTGGTAGCATTGGCCTTTCCAATGATACCAAACATGGCCATGTTATATGTAAAATTAAAAAAACAACAGCTCTTTGGTTTTTGTTTTGTTAATGCAGCAATATTGTTCCCATTTCAATTATAAAGTGAATAACGATGCTGCACTAACGATTTTTTATATGGGGGGCGTTTGCTAAAAATCACGTAATTTCCCCCTCAAAAAATGTAATGAGCCCCCATTTGTAAAATTTTTAACAAGCACACCCCATAGAAAATATAACCACAAAGGCTTGCATGATAAAATGTGAAAAAAAAACACTTTACACACTGTTGATGATTGATAATTCAAATTTTATTGCATTTTTTGTTATATTATAGAGACAGGACATGACGTATACATATAATAATGATATATTATGAATCTGCCGAGTCTGCCAGAAAGAACAATATATAATTTGTCTGGGTCGTATAATAAAATGTGGCTTCAAATCGCGTTTAAACATGATGAGCGAAACCGGTAAAAATTAGCTCAGCACACAAGGGTGAAATGGCTCAGCAGCGAAAGGGTTAAAAATTAAAACCATCAGTTATCATTTAAAATTCTTATTGAAAGCATAGAACCACCCAACTGTTTTTTTTTTTTGCTATGATAGCAGAAAAGAACAAAGCTTGAGAGTTCCAAACGCAAGAGATAGAAACACATATCTAAGCCCTGTATCTGTTAAAGATAAACAAGGCACAGGGCCAGGGCCGGTGCTCCCACTAGGCAAGCTAGGCAACCGCCTAGGGCGCACTACCACCTAGGGGCGCACCTTGTCGGCTCATGGACCCCCACTAGCGGTGCAGAAGATGGGCGTCTTATGTTGATGCACAGGCGCCACCAGATGATCTGCAGGCACCACGAGAAGCAGATGAAAAAAAAAAGAGGCAGAAGAAAGAGAGAAAGGCACAGAAAAAGAGAGAGAGAAAGAAAGCCACAGAAGAAAGAGAGAAAGTCACGAAAGAAAGAAAGGCACGAGAGAAAGAAAGAAAGAAAGAAAGAGAGAGAAAGAAAGAGAAAGAAAGAAAGAGGGAGAAAGAAAGAAAGAGGGAGAAAGAAAGAAAGAAAGAGGGAGAAAGAAAGAGGGAGAAGGAAAGAAAGAGAAAGAAAGAAAGAGGGAGAAAGAAAGAAAGAAAGAAAGAAAGAAAGAAAGAAAGAAAGAAAGAAAGAAAGAGAAAAAGAAAGGCACAGAAGAAAGAGAAAGAAAGAAAAAAGAAAGAAAGGCACAAGAGAAAGAGAGAAGAGAAAGGCACAGAAGAAAGAGAGAAAGAAAGAAGAGAAAGGCACAGAAGAAAGAGAGAAAGAAAGAAAGAGAAAGAAAGGCACAGAAGAAAGAGAGAAAGAAAGAAAGGCACAGAAGAAAGAGAGAAAGAGAGAAGAAAAGAAAGAGAAAGAAAGAAAAAGGCAGATGACAGAAAGGAAGAGGCACAGACCGATCCTGGGCCTGACCAGTGGAGGGGTAATATGGGCACCGAACCTCAAGGCTATGTCCTTGGTCCTCTGCTCTTTTCCATCTACACCTCCTCCCTGGGCAAAATCATCAACAGCTTTGGCTTTAATTGCCACCTCTACGTTGATGACACTCAGATCTACCTCTCTACCCCTGATCTCTCTCCCCCTGTCCTTTCCAAAGTCAGTGACTGCTTATCTGGCATCTCCTCCTGGATGGCCTCCCACCACCTAAAGATCAACATGTCAAGACTGAACTCCTACTTATTCCTCCTCCAATGCCTCCCCACCTCCTGACTTCTCTATCACGGTGGAGGGTATCACCATCTCCCCATCAAACCAAGTTCGCTGTCTTGGAGTTACACTTGACTCTGCTCTTTCCTTCATCCCCCACATCAAGTCTCTTTCCTCCTCCTGCCGATACCAACTGCGTAATATTTCCAGAATTCGGCCATTTCTTACCGCTGTCACCACAAAACAACTCATACACGCTCTGGTAATCTCCCGACTCGACTATTGCAATAATCTCTTATCTGGCCTCCCTCTGTCCCGCCTCTCCCCCTACAATCCATCCTGAACGCCTCCGCCAGGCTAATTCACCTCACCCGCTGCTCTGTCTCTGCCGCTCCCCTCTGCGAGTCCCTTCACTGGCTCCCCATCCACTGCAGAATTAAGTTCAAAATCCTTATCCTTACCTACAAAAACCCTCACTAACTCAGCGCCCCACTACCTGTCCTCACTAATCACCAAATACACCCCAGCCTGCTCCCTAAGGTCAAACAGTGACCTGCGCCTAGCTTCTCCCCGCATCACCTCTTCCCATGATAGACTGCAGGATTTCTCACGCGCAGCCCCCACTTTCTGGAATGCTCTCCCTCGTACTGTCAGACTTTCCCCTAACTTCTCTTCCTTCAAACGTTCCCTTAAAATGTTCCTATTTAGGGAAGCCTACCACCCAACTCACTGACGCAACCATCAATCACTCTCACCTTACAGTCCTCTCCTCCTGTTTCCAACCCCAACCCTCCCAGATTGTGAGTTCCTACGGGAATAGGGCCCTCATCTCCTCCTGTACCCAGGGCCGGATTATCATAGGGGCGGATGGAGCGGCCGCTCCAGGCCCCGTTTTGAAAATAGGCCCACAGCCGGCCGCAGGCCGGCCTGCCGCCGTATAACCTTATTGCCCCACACACTACTCGAGGCTGCTGGAGATCCGGCAAAGCGGCCCGCCCGCGGCCGAGCCATCGGCCTGTGAGTGTTTTGGCGCCAGGCTGTGACCAGCCGCGGGTTTACTTTAATTTTTAATGCAGCCCACGGAGGTCTGGAGGAGACTCAGAGGCAAGCCCGAGCGGATGCGGAAATGAGAACAGGACACGTGATGTGCCGGTGACGTGTCACTCATCATGTCACGTGTCCCGTCCCTCACACACGTGCCCAAGCTGAAGGAAGGCAATGGCAAGCAAGCGCCACGAGCAGGCAGGCAGTGCGCAGGTGCGCGGATGAATCTATCCGCTCAGCCTGCACACTGGGCCTGGCCTGACTTACTGTCAGTGCGGCGGCTATCTCGTCCCTCGCGGTGGTGACTCACTCACCATCCTCCATCCATGGTCCTCCTAAGACTGTAAAATAAATATCACATGACAGTCAGTCCGCACTGCCCAGCCCCAGCAGCACCACCAGCGTTGCGCAGCTAGCCAGCGCCCGGCCAAGCCTTTTTAAAAAAAGTGACACACACACACTGACCGTGACTGTCTGCGAGTGCGACCGCCGACCTACTGTCTAGTCTGACTGTCTCACTGCTGGCTCAGGCTGCCTGCCCACCCGTAAGTGACCCGTTCCCTGTCAAGGCTTCATTGCGTGCGTAGGTACTTGCGTACGTTCTGTACAGTGTGAGTGTGCCACTGCCTGCCACCCACTGTCTCTCTGCCTGCCACCCACACACTGCGTCTGCCAGCCCAGAGTCTTTGGAGGTGGTAACTAGTGTGACAGAGCAGGCCCAGGCAGCAAGCAGTATCTGCCACGCGTGACGCGACGCGTCGCCAACGGCGCACCGTGACTGCCAGTGCCAGCCCAGGCCCAGCCAGCAGTGTCTGCCACGCCACGATTCGCCAAAGGTGCCACTGTGGCGCCAGGCCAGCAAGCAGTCACCACCAGACAGTGTGCAGTGCCCCCCAGCCAGGCTCCAGCCTCCAGCAATCAAGATTGGTCATCGGTGCCAGTGACGTGCCCCTGTGCCACACGACACAGCTGCTGAGACTACCACAAGGTTAGTTTGGGGCCATCTTTTTATGTCCAAATGCAAAGCTTTATTATTGCCCAGTGCTCCCTCGTTTCCTCCTGTACTGTTTGTCAAATGTTGTTCAATGTATAACCCTGTCTATACTGTGCCTATTGTACAGCGCTGCGGAATATGCTGGTGCTATGTGCTATCTGCTATATAAATAAAGAATAATAATAATCTGGCTGCTCAGTGCACCCCGGGATCTCTGGCTGCTCAATGCCCTCTTGATCAAGACCTCAATCGTTAAAAAGGGGAACAATATTGCTGTATTAAAAAAAAAAAAACATTTTTAATTGTATATTGTTTTTTCTTGGTTGCAAATGTTATATTTATTTTGGTTTTAATTAATAAGTTTTCTATTGTTTACAAAAAAGAAATATTTTCAATATGTTTCTGTTATGGCACTTTGATGGTAATTAAAACATTTAATGTATGTTGACAAAAAATGCTTTGCGTTTTTCATTTTATTTCTATAAAAAGGCCCACCAAAATCCTCAGCACCAGGCCCATGATACTCTTAATCCGGCCCTGCCTGTACCGTTTGTCAAATGTTGTTCAATGTATTGTAACCCTGTCTATACTGTGTTTATTGTACAGCGCTGCGGAATATGCTGGCGCTTTATAAATAAAGAATAATAATAATACTGTGTGTGACCCCCGTGCACAGTGTGTGTCACCCCCCCCCCCCCGCGTGCACATTGTGTGTGTTTTTCCCCCCATTTCAGCAGTTAAAAGTTTCTTCTGCGTGGGAGGCGTAAGTAGCTGGTCTTGCCTAAGGCAAAAAATTGTCCAGCACCGGCCCTGCACAGGGCCAGTCAATCAAGTGCACTGAGCCGTGTTCAATACCTCAGCCGCTGCACGTGCTAAGTTAGCAACTTGCCTCTGAACGCCGTTCTGCCACTCAGCACTCAGCACTGCTAACTTAGCACTTAGAAACATAGAAACATAGAAAAATGTCGGCAGATAAGAACCTTTCGGCCCATCTAGTCTGTCCAATTACATGGATACTTTACCTGATTACATGGATACTTAACCCGAGGAGATGCTGCGAGTAGCTGAGTGTGACGTATTAAAAATGGCCGCCGCCATGAAGCAAGTAACAATTCCGTACAGCAATGTTCATTTTGAGGTTTTTTTCACCAAAGCACAAAATATTTATTTATTATTTACCCCTGCACATAGACATATATTACAGCTCAATTGTATTTTGTTTCAGAAGTAAACATTGCGTTTATTCAATAAAAACTATCATTTGTGGTGTGTGCATACAAAACAGAATTGTGCTGACTGCTTTTCTTTATCATATATACCTCGAGTCATACGAAAAACAATCTGAATCTTTCATTAAGAAATCGGCCATTTTACTTTGAAATTCGCATCCAAAGCGTTCAATGACACTGCTGCAGCAAACTGAATTGCTGCGCTGCAGCAGTTCAGCAGCTGCTGAGGTATTGAACGGGGCTCTGGTATCAACTTGGAATCTCCAACTTGGAATTTCTCCCACGGACAATTATATTTTGCCTGTTCTAGAGTGGGTTCCCCAAACAAGTTGTTTTTATTTACTCCAACTGGAAAAACATAAAATGTTGTTTATAAACAAGCCTTACAATGAACATGTACTTTATTATTAAACTTTTCCTCCGCAGATGTTCTTCTGACGAACAGTTATAGATTTTAGGAGTTTTTTAAGAAAAAAAATCTTATTTCGTTTTTAATAATATAGAAATAAAGTTTACATTTTTAAAAAAAAAAATACAAATAAAAAAAAAACATAATAAATTATAATTAAACTTTCACGTTTTTGTTATGTAGCCTTTACAAAAAATTTAAAGATACTTTAAAGTAGTAGGCTAGGGTCAAACGAACGCATTATTCGCAGCGACCGTCAAAAAGTGCGTCTGAACGCATTGATGTATTTTTTCACGGAATGCGCGAAAACGGTCATACGATTCGCATTTTTGTGCGTGATATTTTACGGATCCAAACCAGGAAACTTTGGGTGTCTGGACGTTATGTTGGCCGGACATGAGCAGGGTCTGACGTCTCCTAATCACGCATACACGCCGCTATGCCGCCGCAGCGCACTCTGTACGTCAGTACTAGCGTTTTTGCATTCTCGAAAAAAAATGCGTTCTTTTGCCGCTTCCGTTGCGCAGTCGAACTTTCGTGTGACCGTACCTCGTATATTGGCCTTCATTTGCCGCTACTGCGGCCGTGATTATTAAGTGCGCCTAAACGCACGTTAAAAATGCGCTAGTCTGACCCCAGCCTTACTTAAAATGCGCAATAATAAAAACGCCGGGTATATTAGCTAGTTATTTATAAAAACCCGATGTGCCACAATACAAGAGAAACTTTCAGGGTTATTCAAAGCGAGCCGATCTGGCCCCGAAATGTAACTGAACAGTGAAATTCAGCGTACAGTTACCTTTCCCGGCCATTCGGCTCTTCAGAGAGCAGGCGGTTCGCCAAATGTTGGCGAATTGCCTGCACATACGGTGCCTGTTCGGAGGCAGTGAAATCCCCATAGAGAAGCAATGCTTCGTCTATTCAGAGACACCGAACAGCAGGGAAAAGTTGCCGAAATGCCCTGCTGTTCGGTGGTCTCATTCGACAGGTTTATTCAGGCGAATCCCATAGGCTTCAATGTTAAAAATATTCCCGTTTTAATTCAATATCTAATAAACCGTTCATTATAAAATTCTGCAGTAAAGAGTCTCTTTATTTATAGATTTTTTAGGAAATTTTAAGCATTTTTCTGGATTTTTTTTAACTTTACTTATTTTTTCTGTAACAGCCCTTTTTATTATCATTCATTGGATCATATGTAAATTTCAGACATTTTCGTTCAGTAGTTTCTTTGCAAACAGCGTTTCACTTTTCAAACATTCAAGCGTACTGTTTTGTTTTTTTTCACCTCGTTCGTCTTCGTGTAGGCTTTTTCCGACGGCTGCTCTGCGCTGTGATCGGCGGCTAGTCGAGTTTATTTTGTTATGGTATTATGACGTAACACGACGTATACATATAATATTTTGAATCTGCCGAGACTGCTGAAAAAAAAGCTATAGAATTCGCCTGGATCCTACTGAAAAACATGACTTAAAATCGCGTTTTAAACACGATGAGCTCAAAACGGTGAAAATAAGCTCAGTGAACGGTGTGTGAAATGACTCAGCAGCCAAGGGGTTAATCATATGACATACCCAAGCTGTATACACACTGGACAGTATATAAAACATCTATCTTTCCCCCTGCGGTACATGTAGAATTCACAGCGTCGTGTCACGTGATGTCACATCGCTATGTCATAATCTGTGGAATACGACCTCAGTGAATATCCTGGATTATTACATCATCAGCCTGTACTCATGGTTATATCAGGTATCGAACAGATAAACCATTATAGAACCCCTGGCACCGGTTCCGCCGTTATGACATCACGTTGCAGCCCATGCTATATATGATGTTGTACGACATATGATAAGATCTATTGAATAAACAGGAGGCATTACATCACCGGGGGAGTCGTCCCGCCACACAGTAAAACACGCTAAGAGCCTGTATAGATCTGTTATTACATCATAGTGTGGTAATAATGACATAATGCTTATTTTCTTTGCACGTGTGAACCTGCACACGTCATCACTCAGGAGTAACATGTTATTATATGAGCTGTAATGAAGGTATACGTCACATGATGTAATCAGCACATTGACACGTGATGTCACACTGCAATACATGATGTAAACTGGATTTATTTTCCCCCTATTGATTCACACGCTGTTACGTCACGTGCCTGCGTAACGGGACAGAGAGAGAGAGGGCGTCATGGTGTGTATGGCGCGGGCAGGCAGCGTGGCGGGTTGGAGGTGTTATAAGCGGCCGGTCACGTGACATCACACCACACATAAACACACACACACACAGGAAGAAAGCCGAGCCCTCAGTCTCCTCCTATGACCCTCCTCCTCCGAGCGTACCCGGAACAAGTCCGCGAGCGGGAGCCCGGGAGCTGCGGGCCTGGGCCGGGGACACGGAGGGGAGAGAGAGAGAGAGAGAGAGCGGTCTGTCACACGGAGCGGAGCGGGCGCCGCCATGCAGGCCCAGCGGCAGGAAGAGCTGCAGGCGAGTGACGCGCGGGCACACACACACACAGGGCAGCGGCGCGCGCCCGGGGCCAGTGATGTCACGGCAAAAGCATTGCGTCATATGGATGCAGCTACTGCTAGAAGATACAAGCGGGCATGGCTTTATGGACATGTCTGCACAGAACTGTGACAAAAAAATCATCTATCCATCCTTCTGTCTATCCGTCTGTCTGTGTCTCTGCCCATCTGTCTGTCTATCCTGTCTGTCTATCCATCTGTCTGTCTATCCTCTGTCTATCCATCTGTCTGTCTATCCTCTGTGTCTATCCATCTGCCTGTCTATCCATCTGCCTGTCTATCCATCTGCCTGTCTATCCATCTGCCTGTCTATCCATCTGCCTGTCTATCCATCTGTCTGTCTATCCTCTGTCTGTCTATCCTCTGTGTCTATCCATCTGCCTGTCTATCCATCTGCCTGTCTATCCTCTGTCTATCCATCTGCCTGTCTATCCATCTGCCTGTCTATCCATCTGCCTGTCTATCCTCTGTCTATCCATCTGCCTGTCTATCCATCTGCCTGTCTATCCATCTGCCTGTCTATCCTCTGTCTATCCATCTGCCTGTCTATCCATCTGCCTGTCTATCCATCTGTCTGTCTATCCTCTGTCTATCCATCTGTCTGTCTATCCTCTGTGTCTATCCATCTGTCTGTCTATCCATCTGCCTGTCTATCCATCTGTCTGTCTATCCTCTGTCTATCCATCTGTCTGTCTATCCTCTGTCTATCCATCTGTCTGTCTATCCTCTGTGTCTATCCATCTGCCTGTCTATCCATCTGCCTGTCTATCCATCTGCCTGTCTATCCTCTGTCTATCCATCTGCCTGTCTATCCATCTGCCTGTCTATCCATCTGCCTGTCTATCCATCTGTCTGTCTATCCTCTGTCTATCCATCTGTCTGTCTATCCTCTGTGTCTATCCATCTGCCTGTCTATCCATCTGCCTGTCTATCCATCTGTCTGTCTATCCTCTGTCTATCCATCTGCCTGTCTATCCATCTGTCTGTCTATCCTCTGTCTGTCTATCCTCTGTGTCTATCCATCTGCCTGTCTATCCATCTGCCTGTCTATCCTCTGTCTATCCATCTGCCTGTCTATCCATCTGCCTGTCTATCCATCTGCCTGTCTATCCTCTGTCTATCCATCTGCCTGTCTATCCATCTGCCTGTCTATCCATCTGTCTATCCATCTGTCTGTCTATCCTCTGTGTCTATCCATCTGTCTGTCTATCCATCTGCCTGTCTATCCATCTGTCTGTCTATCCTCTGTCTATCCATCTGTCTGTCTATCCTCTGTCTATCCATCTGTCTGTCTATCCTCTGTGTCTATCCATCTGCCTGTCTATCCATCTGCCTGTCTATCCATCTGCCTGTCTATCCATCTGCCTATCCATCTGCCTGTCTATCCATCTGCCTGTCTATCCATCTGCCTGTCTATCCATCTGTCTGTCTATCCTCTGTCTATCCATCTGTCTGTCTATCCTCTGTGTCTATCCATCTGCCTGTCTATCCATCTGCCTGTCTATCCATCTGTCTGTCTATCCTCTGTCTATCCATCTGTCTGTCTATCCTCTGTGTCTATCCATCTGTCTGTCTATCCTCTGTCTATCCATCTGTCTGTCTATCCTCTGTCTATCCATCTGTCTATCCATCTGTCTGTCTATCCTCTGTCTATCCATCTGTCTGTCTATCCTCTGTCTATCCATCTGTCTGTCTATCCTCTGTCTATCCATCTGCCTGTCTATCATCTGTCTGTCTATCCTCTGTCTATCCATCTGTCTGTCTATCCTCTGTGTCTATCCATCTGTCTGTCTATCCTCTGTCTATCCATCTGTCTGTCTATCCTCTGTCTATCCATCTGTCTATCCATCTGTCTGTCTATCCTCTGTCTATCCATCTGTCTGTCTATCCTCTGTCTATCCATCTGTCTGTCTATCCATCTGTCTGTCTATCCATCTGTCTGTCTATCCATCTGTCTGTCTATCCTCTGTCTATCCATCTGTCTGTCTATCCTCTGTCTATCCATCTGCCTGTCTATCATCTGTCTGTCTATCCTCTGTCTATCCATCTGCCTGTCTATCCATCTGTCTGTCTATCCATCTGTCTGTCTATCCATCTGCCTGTCTATCCATCTGTCTGTCTGTCCATCCATCTGTCTGTCTATCCATCTGTCTGTCTATCCATCTGTCTGTCTATCCATCTGTCTGTCTATCCATCTGCCTATCCATCTGCCTGTCTATCCATCTGCCTGTCTATCCATCTGCCTGTCTATCCATCTGTCTGTCTATCCTCTGTCTATCCATCTGTCTGTCTATCCTCTGTGTCTATCCATCTGCCTGTCTATCCATCTGCCTGTCTATCCATCTGTCTGTCTATCCTCTGTCTATCCATCTGTCTGTCTATCCTCTGTGTCTATCCATCTGTCTGTCTATCCTCTGTCTATCCATCTGTCTGTCTATCCTCTGTCTATCCATCTGTCTATCCATCTGTCTGTCTATCCTCTGTCTATCCATCTGTCTGTCTATCCTCTGTCTATCCATCTGTCTGTCTATCCTCTGTCTATCCATCTGCCTGTCTATCCATCTGTCTGTCTATCCTCTGTCTATCCATCTGTCTGTCTATCCTCTGTGTCTATCCATCTGTCTGTCTATCCTCTGTCTATCCATCTGTCTGTCTATCCTCTGTCTATCCATCTGTCTATCCATCTGTCTGTCTATCCTCTGTCTATCCATCTGTCTGTCTATCCTCTGTCTATCCATCTGTCTGTCTATCCATCTGTCTGTCTATCCATCTGTCTGTCTATCCATCTGTCTGTCTATCCTCTGTCTATCCATCTGTCTGTCTATCCTCTGTCTATCCATCTGCCTGTCTATCATCTGTCTGTCTATCCTCTGTCTATCCATCTGCCTGTCTATCCATCTGTCTGTCTATCCATCTGTCTGTCTATCCATCTGCCTGTCTATCCATCTGTCTGTCTGTCCATCCATCTGTCTGTCTGTCTATCCATCTGTCTGTCTATCCATCTGTCTGTCTATCCATCTGCCTGTCTGTCTATCCATCTGTCTGTCTATCCATCTGTCTGTCTATCCATCTGTCTGTCTATCCTCTGTCTATCCATCTGTCTGTCTATCCTCTGTCTATCCATCTGCCTGTCTATCCTCTGTCTATCCATCTGCCTGTCTATCATCTGTCTGTCTATCCTCTGTCTATCCATCTGCCTGTCTATCCATCTGTCTGTCTATCTGTCTGTCTGTCTATCCATCTGTCTGTCTGTCTATCCATCTGTCTGTCTATCCATCTGTCTGTCTATCCATCTGCCTGTCTGTCTATCCATCTGTCTGTCTATCCATCTGTCTGTCTATCCATCTGTCTGTCTATCCATCTGCCTGTCTATCCATCTGTCTGTCTATCCTCTGTCTATCCATCTGTCTGTCTATCCATCTGTCTGTCTATCCATCTGTCTGTCTATCCATCTGCCTGTCTATCCATCTGCCTGTCTATCCATCTGCCTGTCTATCCATCTGCCTGTCTATCCATCTGCCTGTCTATCCATCTGCCTGTCTATCCATCTGTCTGTCTATCCTCTGTCTATCCATCTGCCTGTCTATCCTCTGTCTATCCATCTGTCTGTCTATCCATCTGTCTGTCTATCCTCTGTGTCTATCCATCTGTCTGTCTATCCTCTGTGTCTATCCATCTGTCTGTCTATCCTCTGTGTCTATCCATCTGTCTATCCATCTGCCTGTCTATCCATCTGCCTGTCTATCCATCTGCCTGTCTATCCATCTGCCTGTCTATCCATCTGTCTGTCTATCCTCTGTCTATCCATCTGTCTGTCTATCCTCTGTGTCTATCCATCTGTGTGTCTATCCATCTGTCTGTCTATCCATCTGTCTGTCTATCCTCTGTGTCTATATATCTGTCTGTCTATCCTCTGTCTGCGTCTCTGCCCATCTGTCTGTGTCTATCCATCTGTCTGTCTATCCTGTCTCTGCCCTCTGTCTATCCTGTCTATGTCTCTGCCCATCTGCCTGTCTATCCATCTGTCTGTCTATCCTCTGTGTCTATCCATCTGTCTGTCTATGTCTTTGTCTCTGCCCATCTGTCTGTCTATCCTCTGTCTTTGTCTCTGCCCATCTGTCTGTCTGTCTGTCTATCCTCTGTCTGCGTCTCTGCCCATCTGTCTGTGTCTATCCATCTGTCTATCCTCTGTCTATCCATCTGTCTATCCATCTGTCTATCCATCTGCCTGTCTATCCTCTGTCTATCCATCTGTCTGTCTATCCTCTGTCTATCCATCTGTCTGTCTATCCATCTGTCTGTCTATCCATCTGTCTGTCTATCCATCTGTCTGTCTATCCATCTGTCTGTCTATCCTCTGTCTATCCATCTGCCTGTCTATCCATCTGCCTGTCTATCCATCTGTCTGTCTATCCTCTGTCTATCCATCTGTCTGTCTATCCTCTGTGTCTATCCATCTGTGTGTCTATCCATCTGTCTGTCTATCCATCTGTCTGTCTATCCTCTGTGTCTATATATCTGTCTGTCTATCCTCTGTCTGCGTCTCTGCCCATCTGTCTGTGTCTATCCATCTGTCTGTCTATCCTGTCTCTGCCCTCTGTCTATCCTGTCTATGTCTCTGCCCATCTGCCTGTCTATCCATCTGTCTGTCTATCCTCTGTGTCTATCCATCTGTCTGTCTATGTCTTTGTCTCTGCCCATCTGTCTGTCTATCCTCTGTCTTTGTCTCTGCCCATCTGTCTGTCTGTCTGTCTATCCTCTGTCTGCGTCTCTGCCCATCTGTCTGTGTCTATCCATCTGTCTATCCTCTGTGTCTCTGCCCTCTGTCTATCCTGTCTATGTCTCTGCCCATCTGCCTGTCTATCCATCTGCCTGTCTATCCATCTGCCTGTCTATCCATCTGCCTGTCTATCCATCTGCCTGTCTATCCTCTGTCTATCCTCTGTCTATCCATCTGTCTGTCTATCCATCTGTCTGTCTATCCATCTGTCTGTCTATCCTCTGTGTCTATCCATCTGTCTGTCTATCCTCTGTCTATCCATCTGTCTGTCTATCCTCTGTCTGTCTATCCATCTGTCTGTCTATCCTCTGTCTATCCATCTGTCTGTCTATCCATCTGTGTGTCTATCCATCTGTCTATCCATCTGCCTGTCTATCCATCTGCCTGTCTATCCATCTGTCTGTCTATCCATCTGCCGGTCTATCCATCTGTCTGTCTATCCATCTGTCTGTCTATCCATCTGCCTGTCTATCCATCTGCCTGTCTATCCATCTGCCTGTCTATCCATCTGCCTGTCTATCCATCTGTCTGTCTATCCATCTGCCCTATCCTTCTGCCTGTCTATCCATCTGCCTGTCTATCCATCTGCCTGTCTATCCATCTGCCTGTCTATCATCTGTCTGTCTATCCATCTGCCTGTCTATCCATCTGTCTATCCATCTGTCTGTCTATCCATCTGTCTATCCATCTGTCTGTCTATCCTCTGTCTATCCATCTGCCTGTCTATCCTCTGTCTATCCATCTGCCTGTCTATCCATCTGCCCTATCCTTCTGCCTGTCTATCCATCTGCCTGTCTATCCATCTGTCTGTCTATCCATCTGCCTGTCTATCCATCTGCCTGTCTATCCATCTGCCTGTCTATCCATCTGTCTATCCATCTGTCTGTCTATCCATCTGTCTATCCATCTGTCTGTCTATCCTCTGTCTATCCATCTGCCTGTCTATCCTCTGTCTATCCATCTGTCTGTCTATCCATCTGTCTGTCTATCCTCTGTCTATCCATCCATCTGTCTGTCTATCCATCTGTCTGTCTATCCATCTGTCTGTCTATCCATCTGTCTGTCTATCCATCTGCCCTATCCTTCTGCCTGTCTATCCATCTGCCTGTCTATCCATCTGTCTGTCTATCCATCTGCCTGTCTATCCATCTGCCTGTCTATCCATCTGCCTGTCTATCCATCTGTCTATCCATCTGTCTGTCTATCCATCTGTCTATCCATCTGTCTGTCTATCCTCTGTCTATCCATCTGCCTGTCTATCCTCTGTCTATCCATCTGTCTGTCTATCCATCTGTCTGTCTATCCTCTGTCTATCCATCTGTCTGTCTATCCATCTGCCTGTCTATCCATCTGCCTGTCTATCCATCTGTCTATCCTCTGTCTATCCATCTGTCTATCCATCTGTCTATCCATCTGCCTGTCTATCCTCTGTCTATCCATCTGTCTGTCTATCCTCTGTCTATCCATCTGTCTGTCTATCCATCTGCCTGTCTATCCATCTGCCTGTCTATCCATCTGCCTGTCTATCCATCTGTCTGTCTATCCTCTGTCTATCCATCTGCCTGTCTATCCATCTGCCTGTCTATCCATCTGTCTGTCTATCCTCTGTCTATCCATCTGCCTGTCTATCCTCTGTCTATCCATCTGTCTGTCTATCCATCTGTCTGTCTATCCTCTGTCTATCCATCTGCCTGTCTATCCTCTGTCTATCCATCTGTCTGTCTATCCATCTGTCTGTCTATCCATCTGTCTGTCTATCCATCTGTGTCTATCCATCTGTCTGTCTATCCATCTGTCTGTCTATCCATCTGTCTGTCTATCCATCTGTCTGTCTATCCATCTGTCTGTCTATCCTCTGTCTATCCATCTGCCTGTCTATCCTCTGTCTATCCATCTGTCTGTCTATCCATCTGTCTGTCTATCCTCTGTCTATCCATCTGCCTGTCTATCCTCTGTCTATCCATCTGTCTGTCTATCCATCTGTCTGTCTATCCCATCTGTCTGTCTATCCATCTGTCTGTCTATCCATCTGTCTGTCTATCCATCTGTCTGTCTATCCATCTGTCTGTCTATCCATCTGTGTCTATCCATCTGTCTGTCTATCCATCTGTCTGTCTATCCTCTGTCTATCCATCTGTCTGTCTATCCTCTGTCTATCCATCTGTCTGTCTATCCTCTGTGTCTATCCATCTGTCTATCCATCTGCCTGTCTATCCATCTGCCTGTCTATCCATCTGCCTGTCTATCCATCTGTCTATCCATCTGTCTATCCATCTGTCTGTCTATCCTCTGTCTATCCATCTGTCTGTCTATCCATCTGTCTGTCTATCCATCTGTCTGTCTATCCATCTGTCTGTCTATCCTCTGTGTCTATCCATCTGTCTGTCTATCCATCTGTCTGTCTATCCTCTGTGTCTATCCATCTGTCTGTCTATCCATCTGTCTGTCTATCCTCTGTGTCTATATATCTGTCTGTCTATCCTCTGTCTGCGTCTCTGCCCATCTGTCTGTCTATCCATCTGTCTGTCTATCCTCTGTCTCTGCCCTCTGTCTATCCTGTCTATGTCTCTGCCCATCTGCCTGTCTATCCATCTGTCTGTCTATCCTCTGTGTCTATCCATCTGTCTGTCTATGTCTTTGTCTCTGCCCATCTGTCTGTCTATCCTCTGTCTTTGTCTCTGCCCATCTGTCTGTCTGTCTGTCTATCCTCTGTCTTTGTCTCTGCCCATCTGTCTGTCTATCCATCCATCTGTCTGTCCATCTGTCTGTCTATCCATCCGTCTGTCTATCCTCTGTGTCTATCCACATGTCTGTCTATCCTCTGTGTCTATATATCTGTCTGTCTATCCTCTGTCTGCGTCTCTGCCCATCTGTCTGTGTCTATCCATCTGTCTGTCTATCCTCTGTGTCTCTGCCCTCTGTCTATCCTGTCTATGTCTCTGCCCATCTGCCTGTCTATCCATCTGTCTGTCTATCCTCTGTGTCTATCCATCTGTCTGTCTATGTCTTTGTCTCTGCCCATCTGTCTATCCATCTGTCTGTCTATCCTCTGTGTCTCTGCCCATCTGTCTGTCTATCCTCTGTCTTTGTCTCTGCCCATCTGTCTGTCTATCCATCTGTCTGTCTATCCTCTGTCTTTGTCTCTGCCCATCTGTCTGTCTATCCATCCATCTGTCTATCCTCTGTGTCTCTGCCCATCTGTCTGTCTATCCTCTGTGTCTCTTCCCATCTGTCTGTCTATCCTCTGTCTTTGTCTCTGCCCATCTGTCTGTCTATCCATCTGTCTATCCTCTGTCTGCGTCTCTGCCCATCTATCTGTGTATCCATCTGTGTGTCTATCCATCTGTCTGTCTATCCGCTGTGTCTCTGCCCATCTGTCTGTCTATCCTCTGTCTGTCTGTGTCTATCCATCTGCCTGTCTGTCTATCCTCTGTGTCTCTGCCCATCTGCCTGTCTATCCATCTGCCTGTCTGTCTATCCTGTGTCTCTGCCCATCTGCCTGTCTATCCATCTGCCTGTCTGTCTATCCTCTGTGTCTCTGCCCATCTGCCTGTCTGCCCATCTGCCTGTCTATCCATCTGCCTGTCTATCCATCTGCCTGTCTATCCATCTGCCTGGCTATCCTCTGTGTCTATCCATCTGCTTGTCTATCTCTGCTCAGAGCAGTGACAAAACATAATCTACCAACCTGTCCTCTATTGAAATATCTGCCTATTCCTGTGTCTGACTGTCTATATGTATATAAAACTCATAGTAATGTGCAGTGTGTATGAGCGTATCACAGAGCTCCACAGCAATAAAACTCCGTAATGTGCATTGTATGAGCGCATTACAGAGCTGCACAGCAATAAAACTCACAGTAATGCGCGGTGTGTATGAGCTTATCACAGAGCTCCACAGCAATAACACAGTAATGCGCGGTGTGTATGAGCGAATCACAGAGCTCCACAGCAATACAACTCACAGTAATGTGCAGTGTGTATTAGCGTATCACAGAGCTGCGCAGCAATAAAACTCACAGTAATGTGCAGTGTGTATGAACATGTCACAGCTCCACAGCAATAAAACTCACAGTAATGTGCAGTGTCCAAGTCATTTTTACCTTTATTGTTATTTGAAACCATTGCTTTTCCATCTGGCTCCATATGCGAGCCTGCACTGGGAATAGCTTTAGGCTCCATGCCGCCGCTCAAACTGCTCGAGTAGTAAGTTCTACGTGTGTTGGAAAGCTGATCTAAAAAATTTATTTCTATGGTTATTCTAGCGTCCAAACGACATCTTTTAATGGCCCGTGCAGGTGCGTGTTAGAGGGTGGTGTGCACTTACGTGTTTTTTTATTGGTTTTTAGAGAGGAAATGGGGCTTTATTGTAGAATCGATAAAATAATAAAACCTTGTTATGTTCAGAGAAATCACTTAAAACTTAACTTTTATTGCACACTTGAAAGGAACAAGTCCTGCCTCTGTACGCACGCAAAAAACTGGCCTTCGCAGGTTAAAAAATGTGAAAAAAAAAACATGAAGAGAAGGTCACTCGCACGCCCGGAGAGGAACGGCGAAAAAAATAAAGAGGGAATAAAGCCAAAAATAGTAAATATGAAGTATGAATGACTGCCGGAGCAACTGCTGTGACTGGCAGGGTCTCAAAGCTAAGTAACAGGATACTATTCTTTGCAGAAAACACATCTTCGAGGGTCCGGATTATAGGAAAGACCCTATAGATAACCGTGGTCAGGGCGTGTCGAGCACCCCCCTACCTGGTTTGGCTCGTGTGAAGTGGAGGACCTTCTTCCATCCACTCATGAGTCACCAGACAGCCGTGATTTTTAACTTCCCGGCTGCCGTTCATCAGTCGGTCACTGGTGATGTCAGCACACTCTTCTCGCTGACATCACCCTCTCTCAGACCGCCCCCAATAGCGAGCTTACTAAGAAAGGCAGTCAATGGATCGGTTCTACGCATGCGCACGCAGGTCCGATCCAATCGTTCTGCGCACAGAAAGTATGCCTAATCTGAGCGATGCGCAGTTTGTGTAGCCACAGGGGGCCAAAAAAGGAGGGGCATTTTTTCCATTAGAATGGCCTTTTAAGAGAATAGAAGCCCCTTCGTAAGTGAAACTGAAAACTGCTAATGTAACCATTCTTCATCCAAGACGCAGATACAGTCACAACAACCTCATCCTGACGGTCTTTGAAATGGCCTGGCAATCATAGCTAAAGTACAAAACACACACCGAAGAGTAATAGATAAACAAGCCGAGGTCAAAACCAGAGGGGGTGGCCATACAAGCCAGAGGTCAGTAACACATAGGACACCAGAGATTAGAGTGACCAAAAAGAGTAGCCAAAGCCGGACGCTAGGGGTTTTTCACTAGCCTCTGGATTGCACCGGATGGTGGGTTTCCCCGTACGGTGCAATTTCAGGGCCATACGGCTATTCAAAAGCTGGGTATTCACCAAATTTTCACAAATTGCCAGCAAAATACGGTGCTTGTTCGACGGCAGTGAAATCACCATAGAGAAGTAATGGTTAATCTATTCAGAGACACCAAGCAGCAGAGAAATGTCACAGAAATGCCGGTGTTTTCTTTCGGCAGGTTTTGTCAGGCAAACCCCATAGGTTTCCACGTTATAAATATTCCCGCTTTTATTCAATATCTATTAAGCTGTTTATTCTTTTAATCTGCAGTAAAACGTCTTTTTATTTTTTTAGGCATTTTTGGGGATTTTTTTCATCAAAAAAAAAATCAGATTTTTTTTAATAGCGCATTTTCTTTTTTCCTGTAACTGACCTTTTTATTATTATTATTCATCGGACCTAATATGTTAATTCCAGACATTTTCATGCAGTAGTTTTTTTGCAGTGTTTAAAATGTGAAAGTTTCAATCTCTTTTTTTTTACCCTGGTCGTCGGCTTGTTGGCTTTTTCGGGCGGCTTGTTGGCGCTGTGTTCGGCGGATCGTCTTTTATCGGACACATTTGGCAGTTTTGCGGCGGATCGTTGGGTACGTTTGGCGGATTTTCTGCGGCGTTTCAGATCGACGCGGATTTTCGTAAATTATTATATTTTTTTTGGATCCGTTCGGCGGATTTTCCCTGCACTTTGAGGACCCTGCAGTGAATGCTGAATTCACCCCAGGGTCAGGGAATTTCATTCCCCAAACGGTGCTCTCTGAATAACCCCTATAGCGTTATATGCATCAATTGGGCCCCTCTCGGGTTACACTCACCATCAGTGGAGCCTCTTAAATATCTCGGCTCAGAGTATTCGCCTTGGCACTGCTTGTAGGTTTGTGCCCAACCTTTCTTTTGAGGGTGGTCAGCTGGTGTTCCTTCAGGACGGGATCAGACGAGCGCACTATGTGCGCCCGTACTGACGTGCCTCCTGGCGTCCGTCGCAGCGTTGTGACGCTTTGACAGGGCCGCCCAGACGCTGTGGCGCGCACGAACTGCGTGCGCTACAGCGGGCGTACTGCGGACGTTCCCGAAAGCCTCCCTGTCGAAGCGCTACGCGCGTTCGACAGGGCTGCAAAGCACAATCCTCCATAGGAGGATAGAGCCTTGCAGCGCTGAACACATTAACGGCACTAAGCGAGGTGGCCAGACGGGTGTCCGAGTGGAAGGAACGTCCACTCTCACGGACGTTCCTTCCGCTCTGCAATACGCTCGTCTGACCCCGACCTTAGACGTTCCCATATGGTCATTGAGCGTGAATAAATAATAGCTATCACTTGTCTCGCTCAGGGTGACCCCTAATAAAGTTATTCACTGTTTCATCCGAAGCGAGACATGTGATGGCTTTTATTTATTCACCTTGACAGACCATAAGGGAACATCTGGAGGAACACGAAAGCTCCTGCTCGGCGATCTCGCAATGAGGAGCTCCCAGGACACATCCTCAATCGAGAGGTACCGGTATGTTGCCTGTCCTTAACACACGTTAACCCACAACGTACTGGTATGCTCTTTGTCATTCAGGTGTTTAAGCACTGACCCAGCGACCAGGGACAGCACAGCTGGGGAACAAAGTCCTGCTAGAATGGGCAGATAAATCAGCGTGCCTCTGTCATAGGCAATACTACTTTATTTGGAAGGTCCATTACTCCCTGTATGTAGATTAGTGTCTTCTCACTGGCTCTCCTGATATAATCGAGGAAAATGGAGATCTATTCCGTTTTAAAGAGGACAAGTGAAGACTAGGGTCGGGAATCCCTACTTTAGATGGCACTTTTATTAACCCCTTCACTACCGAGATCGAGATATCTCGATCTGCAGCCCAAAAGCAAATGAAATTTGTTTGCTGCAAACAAGTTTTGTCTGCTTTTGGGCTGCAGAAGGTGCCCCCAAAGTTTTAGCCCTGTGGGCATAATGCCCAAAGATCTAAAACTGTAAAATCGGCTGCTGAATGCCGTGAAATATCGGGCTTTCAGCAGCCGATGCAGGGGGGAAAAATATAACAGACTTAGTAGCTCAAACCTCTGTAACTCAATTCGGCAGTAGATGGCGCCATCTACTGGCCAAATAGGTTATTTACCGTAATAACTATTTATTACTGGATAATTAATTAACAGAATTATTTTACAGAAAAACTCAGGTTTCTGCCAATGTCTTTTTGGAAAAATCACTTGGTAGTGAAGGGGTTAATAAAGGATAAAAAAAAAAAACAACACTGAATATCAAAGTAAACAAAACGACGCGCCAACACGCTCGTGGAAAAAATAAATAAAGAATATTAGATATGTAAACCACAATAAAACCAAAAAGAGGCAGACGGAAGGGGGCGTTACCATAGTCCAAATTGAAAAACCATGTCATAATAGTCCTCTTCTATATTGTCAACCACTAACAGATATATATACTCCTCCTCAGCATCAATCTATATACCTCTCACTATCAATGAGTGGTGAATAGTTACACTTTGCTCGCTCTAATGGAGAGAAATAGCAAGTAATAGGACTTGGACGCGTGCGACTGGTATAATAATTGAGACATTGCCCTCTGCGTCTCCTTCCGTGATCCCCTGCACATCAAGCTTGGTCGGGGACGCGCAGATCTCCATGGAGTCCAATGGATGTGTTGGGCGCCGCTGAGAGTGTCAGAATTATTCCGAGCCCAGGCGTACATAGCGTGGCTGGGTCGGAATAGCGTCAGTAACAGGGAGACGGTAAGGAAAATCTGCCTTACTGTCTCCATGTTTGCGGCTCGGTTGGAATCGACCCCATGTTTCTTAACCCTTTTACCCCTGCGGGGTATACTATGCCATCCCTATGGTGGGTGGGACTCAGCGCTGCAGGGTGAAATGGCACGCCCCAATGTCGTCTATTGTTGTGTGGTGGGCATTATTCACTGCCTTGACTCATGCAACCAATGATGGTAGGCGGGCCGGAGGAGGGGCACGCTGCAGCAGCGGCACAACCCACCCGGCAGCTGGGTCACTCCCTCGTTATAAATCACTGTGCATCATAAGGCTGGGGTCAGACGAGCGCAGTGTTAACGTCCGTGTTACCGCACATAAGTACGTCCGTGATAGCATACAATTGTGTTAAATGGAGCCCCACACACGAAGTACGTCCGCACAGAAGTGCGGACGCATGACGGACGCTGCAAACGGACGCAGGTTAGGCAAGAACGTAATACTGCTAGAACGGACATGTGGAGTGCGCCACGTCCGCAACGTCTGCATAGCTTTGTGTGTGAGTGATGGAGCGTGGTCAGACGGACTGCATTTATACGTCCAGCATTTTTGACGGACAGAATGTTCTTTCATAGTAATTTATTTTCCCTGCTACATCAGTCAAAAAATACGTCAGTGAAAAAAACCGACTGTGTGTGGTCACTACCTTGTCGTCAGTCAGTAAGTACGTCCGTACTGCACGGACGCACAGTCCGTACAAAATGCGCTCATCTGACCCTAGCCTAAATCCTGTACAGGACCCTTAACTCCGGGCCCCTAATTTTTCCTCTGGGCTAGATCTAAAGGTTTTTGAATTTTAGAGCAGACTTAAAGTGCACCAATCAGGACCAAAACAACTTCAGCGCATTTAAAAGATCTTCCAAACCTGCCTATACAATAGGGGTTATTCAGAGAGCGCCGATCTGGCCACGAAATGTCACCGAACAGGGAATTTACCCATACGGTGCCATTTCGGGGCCATTCGGCTATTCAGAGAGCAGGCAGTTCGCCAAATTTTCTCGAACTGCCAGCAAGTACGGTGCCTGTTCGAAGACAGTGAATTTCCCCATAGAGAAGCAATGGTTAATCTATTCAGAGACACCGCTTGCCGCACCCCCCCCCCCCGGTACGTGGATATCAGCCCGGCACTCTGGGACCCCGGCGGGGAGAATAGATGTCATAGCGCTAGCGCAATTACATCTGTTTCAGGTCCCCCCCCCACGAGTGCGTGGAAGGTGCCTGAAAGGGAGGGGGGAGGTCCTTTGGAGCTCTCTCCCTCCCAATCGGCCGGGGGCAGTGGGTAAAGGCAGGCACCGTTTGGAAGGGCAGACTGCCCTTCCAAACGGTGGCTGGCTTTAACCCCTTGGGGGCCAGATCACGATTCAGCGCCGAAAAGCACCAGATCGTGATCCTCTCCCGGAGCTGGCCAACATCTTGGATGTCGGACAAGCTCCCGGGAACTCCCCCTGACGACTGGCGTCATCGTGCATAGCGCATTGACGTCAGTTATGGAGTTAACCCCTAGCTGCCACCAATGGTGGAGATAGGGGGTTCCATTGAACCCTCTATCTCCTGATCCGTGGCAGCTAGGGGTCAATGTTTGGTATTGTTGGATCGGCCAGAGCATGGCCTTTACAATGATACCAAACATGACCATGGTAAAAGTTTAAAAAAATAAAAATAAACAGTTTTTTTTTTGGTTTGGTTTTGTTAATGCAGCAATATTGTTCTCATTTCATTTATAATGTGAACAATGATGCAACGATTTTTGTATGAGGTGCGTTTGTTAAAAATAGCGTAATTTCCCACCCAAAAAAATATAACAAGTCCCCATTTCTAATTTTTTTAACAAGCGCAACTCAAAAAATATAACCGCAAACGCTCGCATGTTAAAACGTGAAAAAAAAAACTTTACACGGAAATTATTGAAAATTAAAATCTTATTGCATTTTTTGTTATAATATACAGACAGGACATGACGTATACATATAATAATGACATATTATGAATTTGCCGGGTCTGCTGGAAAGAACGATATATAATATGTCTGGGTCATATAATAAAATAAGGCTTCAAAACGCGGTTAAACATGATGAGCGAAACTGGTAAAAATGAGCTCAGCACACAGGTGTGAAATGGCTCAGCAGCGAAAGGATTAAAAGCGTTTTTTCTTTTTAGACCTTGTTATTATCATTCATTGGATCTTATATGTAAATTCCAGACATTTTCGTTCAGCAGTTTTTTGCAAACAATGTTTCAATTTTGACACTTTCAACTGTTATTGTTTTTGTTTTGTCTTTTACCCCGTTTGTCGGCTTTTTCCGGCGGCTGGTCTGCGCTGTGATCGGCGGCTCATCAGCTTTATCCAACGTGTTCGGCGTGTTCTTTGCGGCGGTTCCGGCAGGTTTTCGGTGGGTTTTTGACAGGCTTGCGGTGGGTTTGCCGTGCGTTTTCCCTGCACTCTGGGGACACTGCAGTGAATGCTGAATTCACCGCAGGGTGGGGAACTTTGATTCCCGGAAGTGCGGGGAACGAGAGAGCACCTAAATGTCAGCGACATTTCGGTGCTCTCTGAATAACCCCCGTTGTGTTAGTCAACCTGCTGACAGCTGCATATGGGTTTATTCACAAAGCACCAACATTTCTGCGCTTTGTACTTCGGTGCTCTTCGGCGATTCCATTTCGCCGACCCTTTGGTGAAGTCACTATTCACTGCAGGGTCACCGTAGTGCACTGAAGATGTAATGACCAAAGAGCGCCGAACGGCAGAAAAAAAATCGTAACTCTGCTATTCTTCTACTAGGTGTTTAAAACAATAAAAATGCATTAAAATGTGTCTAAATAATAAAATAAATTAAAAGATCTGTTACAGAATTTTAATAAATGGGAATCAAAAATTTTGTCTAAACAAATATAAAAAATACATAAAGGCGTTCAAATAAGAAATAAATAAAAAAGTTTTTCTGAAAATGAAAAGAATAAATGGTTTAATTAAAAAATTTATGAAAACGATAATATTTTTTTACATTGAATCCTATGATTCGCCTGTTTAAACCTGTGGAACTGAAACCCCGAAAATCAGGGCATTTCAATGACACTTCTGTGCAGTTCGGCGGTCTGTGAATAGATTAACCATTACTTATCTATGGGACAATTTCACTGCTGCTGAAGATCGCCGGATTGCGGCTAACATACCAACTGGGTGGAGTAAAGGGAACATCACTGCTCTATAACCATGGAGACTGTGGAGACACAGGTTTGAATCCCAGCAAGAGCACCTCTCTTGCCGCATCATGGACCAAATTACATTCCTAGCGCTAAAACGCGGGAGCTAGGGAGGAAAAACTGCGCCCGCATGTTGAGTATAAGGAGCACAAGGTACAGTAACCTCGCGCAGAGGAGCGCAAGATACCAAACGCTAACGGGTTACTTACCCGTTAGCGTTTGGATTGAAATATGCGGTGCCCACCAGGGCTAACGTTAATGCTCACGCAGGTGAGCGCTAACGTTAGCGCCAAGTATGTAATTTGGCCCAATGCGTTTCCCTGGGGAGTGATTTGAGACTCTCTCACAGCAGGAGACATTCCCCCTCAAAGAGCTGCTGAAAATGAGTACAGAGCGTTTGCAAATGACTCCCAGATCTTATGAACAGATTGTGATGCTGCTTGCTCTGTGAGCTTTAACTGTTAAGGCCGGGTGCACCCGAGCGCACCTAGTGCACCCGTACTGACGTGCTTACCGGCGCAGCGTTTTGACGCTGCAACGGGGCCGGTCACACGCTTGTGCTCGCACACAAAATGCGCGCGCAACAAGCATCCACCCACAAAACCACCCCGTCGATGCGCTATAACGCGCGTCGACGAGGCTGCAAAGCGCGATCCTCCATAGGAGGATCGAGCATTGCAGAGCTGAGCAGACGGCCGTCGAGTGGAAGGAATGTCCACTGTCGCAGACGTTCCTTCTACGCTTGTGTGCCCCCGGCTTAACGCTTCCCTACAGGTGTGTGCGATGACCATGGTGCGTATGTGCTTGGGAGGCAGGGCCGGATTTACCATTAGGCAGAGTAGGCATGTGCCTACAGGTGCCTGCCACAAGGGGGCTGCTTGCTCTGTGTGTAAAAAAAAAAATATATATATTTTTTACAATTTGCAATAATTTAGACCACTGTATCTCTGGAGCCCTAAGGGCTAGAGGGACATATGAGGTATCATTGGAAAGGTCAGCCTATAGCCTTTCCATTGATACCAAATATAACCAGGTTAGATTTATGTAAAAATAAAATATTTATTAAAACAATATTATTCTCATTTTTTTTTTCTAACACAGCACTATTATTCAGTTTACAATTATAAAGTGAACAGTGATGCTGCACTAACTCACCTCATTTACCATACTGCCAGCAAGTGTGTATCTGGTGAAGCAACGCATTGTTTAATTCACAACCTAGACCGTGGTGCTGCAGTGAGGAGGGACAGGGGGACTTTGGAACCTGCATCCCTGAATTGTACAGCACACAAGGTTATGTGAGGTGTCATTGGAAAGGTCAGAGTCTAGTCTTTACTATGATACCAAACAAGACCATGTAATGTGTAAAAATTAAAAAATAAATGCAAAATATTTTTTTTCTGTTCTACAGCAGAGGCAAAATATGCTTTTACATATAAAACAAACAATGCTGCTGCATTCACTGCCCTCCTCCTTTAACCATTCTACCCCACTGACTCCCTCATTCCCTGCCACCTCTTCTGCTATGTCTTCCTTTTCTACAGTCTCGGAGGAGGATGTAACAGAACTTCTTATGTCCTCCTACCCGACCACCTGTCCACTTGATCCCATCCCCTCACACCTTATTCGGCCTGTCCTACCAGTTACTGTCCCTGCTTTGACTCATATTTTTAACCTCTCTCTCTCCTCTGGAATATTCCCCTCTGTATTCAAACGTGCTTTGATCACCCCATTCTAAAAAAGCCATCTCTTTATCCTACCTCCATCCCTCTACTGTCCCATCTCTCTGCTTCCCTTTGCCTCCAAAATCGTAGAACGTCTGGTCTATAACCAGCTCACCAGTTTTCTTGCTGCTAACTCTTTACTTGATCCGCACCAGTCCGGCTTTCACTCCCAGTGTCCACTGAGACGGCTCTGACCAAAGTGACTAATGATTTATTTGCCGCTGAAACCAAATGTCACTTCTCCCTCCTTATTCTTCTTGACTTTTCCGCTGCATTCAACACTGGTGATCACCCACTCCTGCTCCTCACGCTGCGTCAACTTGGCCTCAGTGACATCACTCTCTCCTGGTCCTCTTCCTGACTCTCTTTTCGCTCCTTCAGTGTCTCTTTTGCTGGTGTCTCTTCACCACCAGTTCCTCTTTCAGTTGGGGTACCTCAAGTCTCTGTTCTGGGTCCCCTACTCTTCTCAATCTATACTGCCTCTTTGGACAACCTCATCTCTTCCTATGGATTCCAATATCACCTCTATGCTGGTGACACCCAAATCTACCTTTCCTCTCTCGATCTTTCTCCTCCAGTGTTGGACCGTGTTACAGCCTGAATATCGTCTGTCTTCGACAGGATGACTTCCCGTTTCCTAAAGCTCTCTAAAACTGAACTTCTCATCTTCCCTCCCTCTAAAACCTCCATTCCTGCACCCATTTCCCTTCAGGTGAATGGTGCCACCATTACTTCTACCTCTCAAGCTCCATTGCCTCAGGGTCCTCTTGGACTCCAATCTATCCTTTACTCCTCACATTCAGTTTCTAACCAAATCCTGCTACTTTCACCTAAAAAACATTGCACGTATCTGTCCCTTTCTTAATCCAGACTCTACTAAAATGCTCACCCAAGCTCTTATTATCACCCGCCTTGACTACTGTAACCTCCTTCTCTCTGGCCTTAAGAGATCCAAGATTCTCCCTCTGCAGTCTGTAAAGAAAGCCTGTGCCAGACTCATACACCTCACCTCCTGCACCTCTCACACCTCACCTCCTGCACCTCACCTCTCTGCCAATCTCTACACTGGCTCCCTGTTTTCTTTAGAATCCAATTCAAAATACTGGTGCTCACATACAAAGCTCTCCATAACCGCGCCCCTGCCTACATTTCCTCCCTTATTAGCAGGTGCATCCCATCCCCACCACTTCGCTCAGCCAATGATCTGATGCTATCAGTTCCTCGTGCCCGCACCCCCCAACTTTCGCCTTCAGGACTTCACTTGAGCTGCACCCTTTCTATGGAACTGCCTCCCCGCAACATCAGACTCGACCGTCTCTCCAGTCCTTCAAGAAGTCTCTGTAAATGCATTACTATAGAGAAGCCTATCAGCTCACTCCATGATCCCCCACTGTCATTTCTTGCTCCATCTTCCCATTCAGTCCTCCTGCAACCCGCTACTTCAAATACCCTATTCACCCTCACCTAATGTATCACCCTCTCCTCTTAGATTGTAAGCTCTTGAGCAGGGTCCTCCCTCCTTCTGTTCCGTGTGTGTAACATATATGTATATTTTTTATTCTGTTTTTCCCATTGTACTTTGCTAAGGAATTTGTCGGCGCTTTATAAATACTTGTAACTGTAACTAATTCAACTAAGGCAACAGATTCTGCCCCTTCTTTTGATTTGAGCACGGAGAGAACCAGTTTCAGTTTTTTAAAATGTATTTTTTTCGTTTTTTTGCCTCAAAACGAAAATTTTAATAGTAATTTTGGCATGTTTCTTTTTGTTGGGGGGGGGGGTAGGGGCGCTCTGAAATTTCTGTGCCTACAGGCTCCTGAGGTAAAAATCCGGCCCTGGTGGGAGATACCAAGGTGCGTGTGCACACCTTGGTTCACATACGCACCTTGGTCCAAATGGATAATGCTGACTTTACCCAGGTAAACTCCAAAATGATTGCAGCTAAGCAGTGGGATGGAAGGGGGGCTTTAAGTAGAAGTCCCCTACCCCCCACAACACCTCAGCCAACCCAGGCTCATACGAAAGAGAAGAAAAAAACATGGCTGCCACCTTGAAAAGAGCAGTCACATTAGGAGCTGCCAAACCTCACAAAGCTCCATTGGAAGGTGTAAAATAAAAAGGTTTAACCCCTTAGTGACCGGGCGGTTTTACACAAATCCGTCTTTTAGTGACCGCTGCTGTTTTTACGTTTCTGTTAGGGAAAAATTTTTCCTTTTACTCGTTTATTCGACCCACACATATTATACACCCTTTTTCCCGCCACTAAATGGACTTTCTAGAAATACCATTATTTCCATCATATCGAATAATTTACTATAAAAAAAAAAATGAAATATGAGGAAAAAAATGGTAAAAACACACTTTTTCGTAATTTAATCCCCAAAATCTACAACCACCCAAAAAGACCCCGGCTAAATAGGTTCAAAATTTTGTCCCGAGACTAGAAATACCCAATTTTAACATGCTTTTGCTTTTTAACCCCTTCACTGCTGAGACAGTTCACCTATGTGCGCTGCGCTCATTCTGACCATTTTGTGCTAATTATTTTTAGATGACAGCCTAGGTCCTATTTAATTAAACTCCCCCCAGACAAAAAAAACTTTTTAAAAAAAAAACATTTTTTTATTTTATTTAATTTATTATTTTTTTTTATTTAATTTTTTTTAAAAAAAATTTTTTTAAACCAAACCTGGTCATGTTTGGTATCATTTGAAAGGCCATAATCAGGCCTTTCAAATGATGGCAAATATGACCATCCAGCTGCCATGGATCGGGAAATAAAGGGATCCTTAGGATCCCTTATCTCAGTGGGCCACCACTGACATCCTCACACATATGGTGAGGTTGTCAGTGGGTGGGGGGGGGCCTGGAGGCTTGGCTGACATCCAAGATCCAAGATGTCAGCCCCCCTCCAGGTTTGAATCGCGTTTTGGCGCCAATTGGCGCCGCAACGTGATCCGGCGGCGAAACTGTTAATGCCATACACCGCTGGAAAGGGGAGGCTCTCCCCTCTCCAGCGGTGCAAACGGCATCTCCCTAGCTTCAATGGTTGGGGAGATAGAGGGCTCCGAAGGAGCCCCCCCTCCTTCCATTGAAAACATGGGGGCACCTTCTGATGACGTCACCACGCAGCGTGGCGACGTCATCAGCCTCGCCTGCCCATGTAAATCACATGGGCAGGCTTCTCCCTGCCAGATCGCCGTGGGATCCGACGAGGGAGGTGAGTATTGGGCAGGAGGGGGATTTGGCGCCGCTGACGTACCCTGTACGTCCGCGGGTCTAAGGGAGACCCGAGGACAGGACGTACAGGGTATGTCAGGGGTCATTAAGGGGTTAATGGTTTAATTAAGCTGCAACAAAACACAAGTGGTTATTCAAAGAGCAGCGAACTAGCCCCCAAAATTGCACCGAACAGTAAATTTCCCCGTACAGTGCAATTACCATTCGGCTATTCAGAAAGCAGGCCGGTCACCAAATATTGGCGAATTGCCAGCGAGATACGGTGCTGTTCAATGACAGTGAAATCCCCATAGAGAAGCAATGGTTCCACAGAACACCGGACAGCAGTGAAATGTCAGTGAAATGCCCTGCTGTTCGGTGCTTTCATTCGGCAGGTTTATTCAGGCGAATCTCATAGGTTTCGATGTAAAAATATTCCCAGTTTTTCTTAAATATTTATTCAAGCGTTTATTCTTTTCACTTCAGTTTTCACTTTAAGCAAAAAGTCTCTTTTTTTTAATTTTTAGGCATTTTTCGGCTAACTTTTTTCCTCCATTGTTTTAAAATGGTGTTTTTTTTTTCTGTAACAGACCTTTTTATTTTTATTCATAGGACCATATATTATTTCCAGGCATTTTCTTGCAGTAGTTTCTTTATAAAAAATGCCTTTTAAAACTTACATGGCTCTATTACATTCTTTGCGCAAACGTTAACACGTGCGCAAAAACGCATTAACGCGAGAGGCAAAACCCTTTGCGCTGCATGTCGTATTACAATGTCTGCACAAAAAATGCACTTTAACGTCTACCGCGGGTGAACCTGCGTGAACGCTGCACAAGCATAATGTACTGCGTGCGTCCTATACTTAACATTGTGAGATCAAATGCATTTGTGCGCTGGTACGCGGCTGGTATTACAATCTATGCGCAAAATTTAACGCACAGCGTTTGCGCGCATAATTTTAACGTCTTTGAAAAGCTGGTGGTAACGGCAAATGTGAACGTTCTGGCCGAAACCAAATACACCAGCACGAAAAAAAAATACAGCAACGTATAGTTACACGTTCTACACATACCCAAACAATAAAATGTTGTGCGTGTTTTTTTTTTGATGCAGCATATATGCGCAGATTGACTTTGACAGGCGCAAAAACTTAACGTGAGACAATTAAGGTTCTTAGTACTGATTGGCTGAATCACGTGAAAAAACTTTCTGCGCGCAATGTTAATGCGCTTGTTATTTTTTGACGGATGAAATAATGCGTGAGGATTGTGATACCAGCGTTAATTTACGCGCGTTAACGTTTACTGTGCATTTTTGCATGAAGAATGTAATAGAGCCCACAGAGTTTGTTTTAGGCTAGGGTCAGACGAACGCATTTTTCGTGTTGTCAGTGAAAAAGTGCGTTTGAACGAATGGACGTATTTTTTCACTGAACACACGATAGCGGTCATACGATGCGCCTTTTCGTCCGTGATTTTGTATGGATCATCAATAAAACACTTTTTGTGTCTGGACGTTATGTTAGCCGGACATTAGCAGCGTCTGACGTCTCCTAATCACGCACACACGCCTCTAGCGGACGCAGCGCACTCTGTACGCCCGTACTAGCGGTTTGACGTTCTAGGAAAAATGCGTTCGTTTGCCACTTGCGTTGCGCGGACGACCTTTCGTGCTGCCGTACTTCGTGTGTTCCCCGGCATTGGACGTCATTTGCTGCTAGCACGGCCATGATTTCGTGCGACTAAACGCACGTTAAAACTGCTTTCGTCTGACCCAAGCCTTAGGGGGGTGGGGTTTAAATCCCTGTTCGGCTGCTCGGTGACTTTTTCCGGCGGTATGTTCAGCAGGTCGTCGCCTTTTGTCAGATCGATTCAGCAGTCTGTTCGGCGGATCGTCGGATGCATTCCTCTTTTTTTTTGATCGATTCAGCGATTTTTTCATTTGGTTCGTTTAGTGGCTTTGCGGCGGTTTTCGGATGCGTTCGTCGGGTTGATTCGCCGCACTTCAGGGACCCTGCGGTGAATGCTGAATTTACCACAGGGTCGGCAAATTGAACTCGCTGTAGTGCGGCAAACGTTAGAGCACAGAAATGTCCCTGAATAACCCTGATAATAAAAATCTCTACAAGCGACAGCGGGTGCAACACAGCTAGACTAATGCGCTTTTAATTGCCTGCAGTTTTTTGTAAATTATATCATTTAGGACTGCGCTGGTCGGTACGTGTGGTAACAGCTTATTGACACAAGGAGAAATCCCAAATCATTACTTAACTCCTTATGGACCAGGAGTCTTTAAAGTCAATGCATTTATGACATAAACATTACGTCATTGGTCCTTAAAGGGACACTCTAACCAAAAAATCACCACCCCCCCCCCCCCCCGTTTTTTAATCCTAACCTATCCCTATTCCCTTAATAAATTGTTATTTTTTGTTTTTGGTTTTGTAACTGTAATACTTACCCTAAAATCCTCTTGTTTCCAGCGGTTTTGTTTTTTTTTATACTCACCTCCCTCCTCTTCCCCTCCCTCCTCTTCCATCCGACTTGCCTTCTGGTTTACGTGAGAAGCGCGCATGCGCGCCTCTCACGTAAGCCAGCCAATCGGCAGGCTTCCTCCCGCCTCCCTCTGAGGATTAGTGTTGCGCGCAAGAGGATGCGCGCAACACTAACCCTCAGAGGGAGCCTCCAGCTTCTGCGGTGAGTTGGAGACGTCATCGCGCTTTCAGTCTCCTGAAAGTCTCCTACTCGGCAAAAGTCGGCAGAAGCGGGAAATATGATTCCCGCTCTGCTGACTGACAGCTGGGAGGGCGGAGTAAAGTTCTCTGCCTCTCTCAGCTGTTTTCAGCATTTACAGCTGAACCGCTGAGCGGAGGGAGGGGAGACAGAGGGCAGCATACTCCGGGCATCATGACCACCTAAAATAGCTTAGGTGGTCATGTTGCTTAGAGTGTCCCTTTAAGGGTTAAAAAGGATTTTTTTTGGCCATATATAGTGTAATGTAATAAAAGGAAAGTTTGTATTTTCCAACTGCTTTACCATATGGTTGCTGTAACGCTGATAAACCTTGGAGGCTTCATATGACGTGTCCTTGGGATGATGTAAACAAGTTCAGACAACTCCTGATAAAAAGAGCAGACACAGATGGAAGGAGGGGATTTAGCCAAGACAAACAGAACACCATACCAGTATGTGACTGGTAACCCTCTGTAGGGTTCATGGAAATGCTTTGTGTGCCAGGGTATTGTATGGCTCGTTTATAGATATTTGCTGTAATGGCCCCAAGGCTTTCACAAAACCTGTACCGTAACTTTTGTGTTACTCTTAAACATATTGTTATATTTTAAACCATTTCAATTCTATTCGTAACATATACGTATCTGATCAGCGCAAAGTTAATTGCCCTTGAGGTCCAGGTGTGTCTCTCCAATTTACGACCCAATTGACGGTATACATAAAAGAAGCCGATAAAATGATTGTGCAGTATATCATACACTATCAGGGTAATTCAAAGAGCTCCGATTTGCTGGCGAAAGGTAACCGAATGCTGAAAATCAGCTTTCGGTTACCTTTCCTGGCCATTTGGCTATCCAGAGAGCAGGCAATTCGCCAAATCCTGATGAATTGCCTGCACATACGGTGCCTGTTCGGTGCCTGTTCGAGGGCAGTGAAATCCCCATAGAGAAGCACTGCTTCGGCTATTCAGAGAACACAAACCAGCAGTGAAAGGTTCCCCTAATGCCCTGCCATTCGGTGGTTTAATTCGGCAAGTTTATTCAGGAGAATCCCATAGGCTTCAATGTTAAAAATATTCCCGTTCTAATCCAATATCTAATAAACCGTTGATTATAATAGTCTGCAGTAAAAAGTCTCTTTATTTTTAGATTTTTTTTTTAGGATCTTTTAGGCATTTTTGGGGATTTTTTTGCAAACTTTTTTTTCTGTTTTTTTTTTTTTAAATAGTTTTTTCTTTTTTCTGTAACAGCCCTTTTTATTATCATTCATTGGCTCTTATATGTAAATTCCAGACATTTTCATTCTGTAGTTTCTTTGCAAACAGCGTTTCACTTTTCAAACGTTCAAGCGTACTGTTTTTCTTTTTTTCTCACTTCATTCGTCTGCGGTGTCGGGTTTTTCCGGCGACTGCTCTGCGCTGTGATTGGCTCCTGCTCGGGTTTCTCTGGCGTGTTCGACAGAGTTAATCCAGATGTTTTTGCGGGTGCGCGTTCGCCGGGTTTTGCGGTGAGTTTTTGGCAGTTTTGCGGCGGCTTTTCCCTGCACTACGGCGGCCCTGTGGTGCTTGCTGAATACACCGCAGGGTCGCCGAAATGGGATCGCCAAATCACACCGAATTGAAGAGAACGAAAAGTCACCAAACGTGCGGTGACTTTTGGATTCTCTTTGAATAACCCTGTATAACCTTTTTTGTTTCCCGTAGATCTAAATGCCAAACATTGGCCACAATTATAAAAAACATTCTTCAACCCAAAAAATTCCTTTCTTTATTTTTTCTTGTCTTACTATGGAGTAGGCTTGTTTTTAGATTTTTGGTTCCTCTAACCACTGTAGGCTTTTCTCCTATATAGCCTTTAAGATCTCCATCTTTATGTAGAATGTGCCAATGTTTTTTAAAATCTTTTTAATATCAATTCTATTATTGCATCGCCACAATCTTTCCCTCTGACTCCAACCAGCAAGCCACAACACACTGCAATCCTCCCCTCTGCATCCAACCAGCAAG
This sequence comes from Leptobrachium leishanense, assembly GCA_009667805.1. Classification (NCBI taxonomy): domain Eukaryota; kingdom Metazoa; phylum Chordata; class Amphibia; order Anura; family Megophryidae; genus Leptobrachium; species Leptobrachium leishanense. The sequence continues at coordinate 46,459,825 of CM019065.1, forward strand.
CCACAACACACCGCAATCCTCCCCTCTGCATCCAACCAGCAAGCCACAACTCACCGCAATCCTCCCCTCTGACTCCAACCAGCAAGCCACAAATCACCGCAATCCTCCCCTCTGCATCCAACCAGCAAGCCACAACAAACTGCATTCCTCCCCTCTGCCTCCAACCAGCAAGCCACAACACACCGCAATCTTTCCCTCTGACCCCAACCAGCAAGCTACAACTCACCGCAATCTTTCCCTCTGCATCCAACCAACAAGCCACACCTCTTCAATCAGCACACAGACCTCAGATACTGAGACCCCTCAGACACACACAGAGCTCTCAAATACCCATCAGACACATACAGACCTCACACACACCCCTCACACACACCCAGACCTCACACACACAGACCTCACATAACACCCGTCAGACACACACAGACCTCACACACACCCCTCAGACACACACAGACCTCAGACACACACAGATCTCAGACACACACAGATCTCAGACATACTCAGACCTCTCACATACTCAGACCTCTCACACACACAGACCTCACACCCGTCAGACACATAAAGACCTCACACACACCTCTCAGACACACCCAGACCTCGCACACACACACAGACCTCACATCACACCCGTCAGACACACACAGACCTCACACACACCCCTCAGACACACACAGACCTCAGACATACTCAGACCTCTCACACGCTCAGACCTCACACCCGTCAGACACATAAAGACCTCACACACACCTCTCAGACACACCCAGACCTCGCACACACACACAGACCTCACACACACCCCTCAGACACACACAGACCTCAGACATACTCAGACCTCTCACACGCTCAGACCTCACACCCGTCAGACACATAAAGACCTCACACACACCTCTCAGACACACCCAGACCTCAGACATACCCAGACCTCGCACACACGCACAGACCTCACATCACATCCGTCAGACACACACAGACCTCACACACACCCCTCAGACACACACAGACCTTTCACACACCGAGACCTCACACATAGCATTTTGCCAGGTTTCCCAAGTGGCCGCGCACTCTCGCGAGATCTTACGCTCAGCCCTGTAAGATCTCACTTAAACCATCATTTTTTTAAATGTTTTTTTGTTTTCTTTTAGCTCAGCAATTTTTATTGCGAATATACAGATTAACATATCATGGGAAGGGCTAGAACCTTGGGTTAATTAGGGTGATTTGCAAAGTGGAAGCAGCTGGAAAGTAAGCTACAAATTTCAGACCAGCACTGGGTGGATGGATGGATGGATGGGGAGGGAGGGACAGACAGACAGACAGCAGAGTCCAGAAGCAGGCTCTGTGGCTGAGGGAGATGTGAGCTTGTGGCTGGGCTGTTGAAGAAAAGTAAGAAACATTAAACACCGTAAAACGCGAATCTGTCAGGAACAAAAGTGCAAAAAAGAGGGATTTTTTTTTAAGATTAAATCTTCTCTGGCTATCCTTAAATTCTCTGGCTATCCTTAAAATAACAAAATGTGAAATTGTCCGAAGATAACGTCGGGCTTAGAATGACAGTATGGTGAAAAAAAAGTTTACAAAAGTATTGTGAGTCAATCACTAAGGGCCCTTTTACATTCTTAATGCAAAAACGCACCCTAAACGCGTGTTTTTTTTTTCGCCAAGCGTTAAACGTTAACACACGAAAATCACTTCTGGAATTACATTCCTTGCGCATTTTTTTTCATCCATCGGGAAATTGCTCTCGTAAAACCGGCGCGCAAAAATGTACGCAAAGTACCATTGCGCGCAGGAATCAGTGAGCGCGATGTAATTTTTAACGCGAGTCCGTCATTTTGTGCGGACTGCGCACAACAGACGTACGTTCTGACGGAAGACAAGGTAGTGGCCGTCATTTTTGATGGATCTAGTAAAAAAAAACATGCGTATCGACGTTCTCCGTTGTGAATCCGCAGTTTGGTAAGGTCAGCTTGTTACAATTTGCCGTTACCACCTGCTTTTCAAAGACGTTAAAATTATGTGCGCAAACGTTGTCCGTTAAATTTTGCACTAAGATTGTAATACCATGCGCGCACCAGCGCACAAACGCATTTGCGCTCACAATCTTAAGTATAGGATGCGCGCACTAAATTGCGCTCGCAAAGGGTTCGCGCAGGGTCACTCGCGTTAGTCGTTAACGCGCATTTTGTGTGCGAACGTCGTAATACGACGTTCAGAGCAAAGGGTTTTGCCCCTCGTGTTAACGCGTTTTTGCGCGTGCACAATTGTGCACGAAGAATGTAATAGGGCCCTAGGTACTGTAATATTTGCACATAAAAGAACAAAGAAAAAGAAAGAACTGAACCATACAGGGTTATTCACAGACAGCCGATATGGCACCGAACAGTGAATTTCCCCGTACGGTGACATTTCGTGGCCATTCGGTTATTTAGAAAGCAGGCAGTTCGTCAAATTTTGGCGAATTACCAGCGAAATACGGTGTCTGTTCGACGACAGTGAAATCCCCCATACAGAAGTAATGGTTAATCTGTTCAGAGACACCGAACAGCAGAGAAATGTCAGTGAAATGCCCTGATGGTCGGTGCTTTCACTCGGCAGGTTTAATCAGGCGAATCCCATAGGTTTCAATATTAAAAATATTCCCGTTTTTATCCAATATCTAATAAACCGTTTATTATTTTAATCTGCAGCAAAAAAAATTTTCTTTATTTATTTTTTAGGATCTTATAGGCATTTTTCAGGATTTTTTCGGCAAACTTGTTTCCCCGTATATATATATATATGTATATATATATATATACAGTTGTGTTCAAAATTATTCAACCCCCACTGAAATTGAGTGTTTTGGCCAGTTTGACATTGATTTTGATCATTCAGTCATCTTGCTTACAATTAAATCAAAGAGGCACGTGTAGGTCAGACAAATATAACATAACATTTATAATGAAATAACCACAAATGTCTTTTCTGTGCTCACATCATTATCAGTTTTATTCAACCCCAAGTGACATTCAATCTTAGTACTTAGTACAACATCCTTTTACAGTTATAACAGCTTTTAAACGTGAAGCATAGCTTGACACAAGTGTCTTGCAGCGATCTACGGGTATCTTCGCCCATTCGTCATGGGCAAAAGCCTCCAGTTCAGTCACATTCTTAGGCTTGCGCACTGCAACTGCTTTCTTTAAGTCCCACCAGAGGTTCTCAATCGGATTTAAGTCAGGTGACTGCGATGGCCACTCCAAAATGTTCCAGCCTTTAATCTGCAACCATGCTCTACTGGACTTGGAGGTATGCTTGGATCATTGTCCTGTTGAAAGGTCCAACGTCTCCCAAGCCTCAGGTTTGTGACGGACTGCATCACATTGTCATCCAATATCTCCTGATACTGAAGAGAATTCATGGTACCTTGCACACGCTGAAGCTTCCCTGTACCTGCAGAAGCAAAAAAGCCCCAAAGCATGATTGACCCCCCCGACATGCTTCACAGTAGGCAAGGTGTTCTTTTCTTCATAGGCCTTGTTCTTCCTCCTCCAAACATAGCGTTGATCCATGGGCCCAAACAGTTCTAATTTTGTTTCATCAGTCCACAGAACACTATCCAAAACTTCTGTGGTTTGTCCACATGACTTTTGGCATACTGCAGTCGACTCTTCTTATTCTTTGGAGACAGCAAGGGGGTGTGCCTGGGAGTTCTGGCATGGAGGCCTTCATTACGCAGTGTGCGCCGTATTGTCTGAGCTGAAACTTCAGTACCCACATCTGACAAATCTTTTCTCAGTTCCTCAGCAGTCACACGGGGACTTTTCTCCACTCTACGCTTCAGGTAGCGCACAGCAGTCAAAGTCAGCATCTTTTTTCTGCCACGACCAGGTAGCGTTTCAACAGTGCCCTTTGCCTTGAATTTGCGAATGATGCTTCCTATGGTCTCTCTTGGTATGTTTAACATCTTTGCAATCTTCTTATAGCCATTGCCCTTCCTGTGAAGAGTAATCACCTCTTCTCTTGTCTTCCTGGACCATTCTCTTGACTTCACCATGTTTGTAACCACACCAGTAAATGTCTAGAAGGAGCTGAGTATCACAGTCATTTTAAAGCTGCCTAATTGGTGCTTATTATGCTTTATTGCTGCTCTGTGACATCCACAGGTGTTTTCAATACCTGATTGAAAACACTTGAATGAACCTCTGTTCTTCAGAGTGGTAGTCTTTAAGGGGTTGAATAATTGTGTCAATGAAGAATTCACAAAAGAAACATTTACTACTGTATTACAAAACCAATTGATGTCATTTTAGTTGCATATGGTTCTTTAAAAAGTCCTTGTAGGATTTCATTCTGAATACAATTACAAATGTACACTAAATTCCCTAAAACCCTTTACAGCATTAGGGGTTGAATAATTTTGAACACAACTGTATACTGTATATATTTTTAGATAGTGTTTTTTTTTTTCTGTAACAGACCTTTTTATTATCATTCATAGGATATCATTCATGTTAATTCAAGGAGAAATGTTGGCAGGGTTGAAGAGACCTTGACAAAAAAGCAAGAATATTTCAACCAGGATAGGGACATAACCTTGGGTATAAAACCCGATATGATAGACAGAAAAAAGCCTGTACAGCACATCCAGCAGATACTGGTAGAAAAACTATTAAAAGGCAATTTTATTAGAAACTAGCTTTTGCCCGCGGCTTCGCTCGCGTGGATTTTAGGATTTGTTAAAATTGTTTTTTAAAAGGAACTTGAGGTTTTTTTGGTAGAACCCCCCTCTTTCCCCCCCACTTGGGATTTTTGGAAAATTGTAAAACAGTGTTTTTTTATTTTTCAAGAAGATCATAAGTGCCAAATTTCACACCTGTAAAATCTTTGGTTTTTGAAATATAGGTATACTGATAAAAGTATTCACATCCCTTTCCCCCACCCCCCTTAACTGGATTTTCGGAAAATGGTAAAACATGTTTTTTTTTTTTGCACGAAGATTGTAAATATCGAATTTCACACTTGTAACATCATTGGTTTTTGAAATATAGGTATAGTGCCCCCTTTTTGCCCCCCCCCACTGGATTTTTGGAAAATGGTAAAATACGTGTTGTTTTATTTCCAAGATGAATCTAAATACCAATTTTCACATCTGTAACATCTTCTGTTTTTGATATATAGGTATCCTGTTGAAAAGTATTCACCCCCCCCCTTTTTTCACCCACCACGTGGGATTCTTGGAAAATGGTAAAACATGTGGTTTTTTATTTTTCAAGAAGATTGGAAGTGCCAGATTTCACACCTGTAACTTCTTTGGTTTTTGGAAATATAGGTATACTGATAAAAGTATTCAACCCCCCTTTTTTCCCCCTCCCACTGGATTTTTGGAAAATGGTAAAATAGGTGTTTTTTTGTTTCTCAATACAAATCTAAATACTAATTTTCACATCTGTAACATCTTCTGTTTTTGACACGTAGTTATCTTGTTTAAAAGTATGCACCCCCCTTTTTTTATCCGCCCCACTTGGATTTTTGGAAAATGGTAAAACACGTGTTTCTTTATTTTCAATAGATTGTAATTACCAAACTTCACACCTGTAACATCTTGGTTTTTGAACTATAGATATACTGATAAAAGTATTCAGACCCCTTTCCCTCGACCCCCCCCCCCTCCCTTTTTGTATTTGTGGAAAATGACAAAACACATGTTTGGATTTTTTCATGAAGATTGTAAATACCAAATTTCACACCTGTAACATCTTTAGGTTTTTGAAATATAGGTATACTGATAAAAGAATTCAACCCCCCGTTTTTGCCCCCCTCCCACTGAATTTTTGAAAAATGGTAAAATAGGTGTTTTTTTGTTTATCAAGACGAATCTAAATACCAATTTTCACGTATGTAACATCTTCTGTTTTTGAGATATAGGTATCCTGATTAAAAGTATTCAGCCCCCCCTTTTTTCCCCCCCCCCCCACTTGGGATTTTTGTAAAATGGTAAAACACCTGTTTTTATTTTTCAAGAAGATTGTAAATACCAAATTTCACGTCTGTAACATCTTTGATTTGTGAAATATAGGTATACTGGTAAAAGTATTCAACCCCCCTTTTTGCCCCCCCAAGGAATTTTCAGAACATGGTAAAATACGTGTTGTTTTATTTTTCAAGACTAATCTAAATACCAATTTTCAGGACTGTTACATCGTCTGTTTTGGAAATACAGGTATCCCGTTCAAAATATTCAACCCCCTTTTTTCGCCCCCCCACTTGGATTTTTGAAAAACTGTAAAATACGTGTTTTTTATTTTTCAAGACAAATCTAAATACCGATTTTCACATCTGTAGCATCTTCTGTTTTTGAGCTATAGGTATCCTGTTTAAAATATTCAACCCCCTTTTTCACCCCTTTATGGGTGGATTTTCCAAAAATCCTTCCTTAGTGGGTACCTACTTCATAAAAACAGTGCACCTTCAAAATTTTACGTTCCTAGGTTAAACGGTTGCAGCTGGGCGTTGATGAGTCAGTCAGTCAGGACTTTTGCGTTTATATATATATAGATGTATTTAACCCCCCATTTTTGCCCCCCATGGAATTTTCAGAAAATGGTAAAATAGGTGTTTTTTTATTTTTCAAGACGAATCTAAATACCGATTTTCACGTCTGTAACATCTTCTGATTTTGAGCTATAGGTATCCTGTTTAAAATATTCAACCCCCTTTTTCACCCCCTTAGGGGCGGAGTTTCCAAAAATCCTTGCTTAGTGGGTGCCCACATCATAAAAACAGTGCACCTTCAAAATCTCACATTCCTGGGTTAAACGGTTTCAGCTGGGCGTTGATGAGTCAATCAGTCAGGACTTTCGCGTTTATGATAAAAATATTCAACCCCCCTTTTTTTGCCCCCCAGTTGAATTTTTGAAAAACCGGTAAAATACGTGGATTTTTTATTTGTCAAGAAGAATCTAAATACCGATTTTCACGTCTGTAACATCTTCTGTTTTTAAGATATAGGTATCCTGTTTAAAATATTTAAAATATTCAACCCCCTTTTTTCACTCCCCCAGTCGAATTTTTGAAAAACGGTAAAATACATGTTTTTTTATTTTTCAATGAGTGCACCTTCAGTGCACCTTCAAAATTTCACGTTCCTAGGTTAAACGGTTTCAGCTGGGCGTTGATGAGTCAGTCAGTCAGTCAATCGGGACTTTCGCGTTTATATATATAGATAATTTTATTAGAAATAATCGGGTATAAAAAGGAACGACAGGCAATGCTCATGATAATTTATAGGTAAGGGTATCCCAGAGGAAGAGATTAGTAGATCTGTTATAAGATCATATGAATGATAATAAAAAGGTCTGTTACAGAAAAAAAGAAAAAACGCTTTAAAAAATAAAACAATAAAGCCCAAAAAATTCCTAAATAATCAATAAATAAATAAAGAGACTTTTTGCTGCAGATTAAAATAATAAACGGTTTTTTAGATATTGGATTAAAACGGGAATATTTTTAACATTGAAGCCTGTGGGATTCGTCTGAATAAACCTGTCGAATGAAACCACCGAATAGCAGGGCATTTCGGCAACTTTTCTCTGCTGTTCGGTGTTCTGTGAATAGATTAACCATTGCTTTCCAATGGGGATTTCACTGCCATCGAACAGGCACCGTACTTGCTGGTAGTTCACCATAATTTGGCACTTTCAATCGTTTTATATATTTTTTTTACCCAGTGCATCAGGTTTGTCAGCTTTTTCTGGCGGCCGGTCGTCGTTTTGTTCGGTGGATTGTCGGCTTATTCCAGACGCGGATCGGCGGGTTTGTGGCGGTTCATCGGATTCGATCCGATAATAATTCAGATCAGATCCGATAGTTTATGCAAATTTAAAAAAAAAAAACGCTGCAAAACCACCAAAATGATTGGATCCAATAATTTCGGCAAGTCTGGCGGATTTTCTAATCAAATCAAATTCGATAAGCCGCCACATTTGGCGGTTATGCGGCAGCTTCTACCTGCACTTCGGGGTCCCTGTGGTTGCTGAATTCACCGCATTGTCGGGAAATTTGATTCCCCCGAATTGCAGGCAACGAGAGCGCACGGAAATGTCGGTGACGTTGTGGTGCTTTCTGAATAACCCTGATAGTTTTTTTAGTGTATGTAGACGCTCATGCGTTTTGGTTTCCTCTCTGCCCTCTTTTATTTTTATTCATTTTTCTTTTCCAGTTGGAGAAAAGCGTTCGTCGTTTACGGGAGAAGTTTTATGGCAAGATTTCGGTAGAGACGGCGGTGTTGCTGATGAGAAGATTCACTAACAATCACAAACTAGTGTGTCAATTCATCATCCTGTGCAAGGACGAACTTGATGGTGCGAGCCTCTCTCTCCTTTCTCCTTTTAGCTTCTGATTCACATGAACGCCCCTCTTCCCCCTTTTGTTTTCAAGATATACTTTATCACCTTTTACCATTACTCGCCTTCCAAGTACATTTGTTCTTGATTTATATTTAGGATTAAGGAAGGAGACCCAGGCGATTGGTAGATGATGGGAGATAATTAAATGTTTGACTTGCCAGTAGACCAATCCTGTGGGCCCCAAGTGTTGCGGGTTAGGGGATAATCGATAGTATCGGGTGGGTAGACACGTTGCCCATTTCCTTTCTATGGCAGGCGAAAGGCTTGTATGAATGTATTACTGTGGTGCTCAGTCTTTCCTTACGTGCTTTCCTACCGCTGCAGCAGTACCAGAGGTTCCTTAACCCTTTTACCGCTGAGTGGCACTAGTACTAGTCAGGGGCGGATCCAGACACAGGTTTCAGGGGGAGCACTCTACCAGTTTTGGCTAAGAGCTGGTGTTGGGTTCGCAGTGACAGGCAGAGACACACCTAATCACAAGCTGTGCTCGTTACACTCACTCTCCCCAGAACATTGCACAGGGTCTGTCCTCATGTGGTTCATGAGCCCTGCAAACCCTTTCCATACGAGGGGCCCAGGGTACCCCCCTTACAGCACATACCCTTTGAAGCTATGCAGTGTAGGGTAACCCAGGTTTGGGCTGCCCAGTGCACCCTTTCCACGCTGGCAGGACACACGTGGCACCCCATCTCCACAGCCCTGCAAACCCTTACCATACCATATGCCACCCCTCCCAGCTCACATTTTATATATATTGCCCCAGCTCACATGGACATATATATATTGCCCCAGCTCACATGGATATATATTGCCCCAGCTCACATGGATATATATATTGCCGCAGCTCACATGGATATATATAGTGCCCCAGCTCACATGGATATATAGTGCCCCAGCTCACATGGATATATAGTGTCCCAGCTCACATGGATATATAGTGCCCCAGCTCACATGGATATATAGTGTCCCAGCTCATATGGATATATATTGCCCCTAGCTCACATGGATATATAGTGCCCCAGCTCACATTTTATATATATTGCCCCCAGCTCACGTGGTCTCATCGGTCTCCTGCTGGCTGCCCCCGGCCAGGCCCCTCCGAGTGCTTTTTCGAGCGCCCGCCGGTGTTGTGTCTCAGCCACTCGCCTGCGACCATGCGCAAGCCGCGGTCTCGCAAGATCCCGTAAGTTCACGAGATCTTGTGAACTTCGTGAGATCGTGTCGAGCGGCCGAGTTTCATGCCGGCAGCCGCTCGAGAAATGCCCCCCTGGATCTGCCTCTGGTACTAGTAACCCCACTTCCTGGCTGCTGTGGCATGCTCCTCCTCCAACCCACCTACACAGCTGACGTGCAGCACACATCATTGGCTACGGAAGGACAGCTTGAATCCAGGTCGTCCCGCGGCAGCAAATGACACGTGCAGCGTGCCAACTGGTGGGCGGGCCTGCCGCGGACCATTGACACAAGTGGTAGTATGCCCCGCGGTGATAAGAGGTTAATCATAGCGGTGTATTAACACTTTATCCCATAGTGATGGAAACGCCTGAGGCCAGTTCACTACTCCCCTAAACAAACATTGCTCCTGCTTTACGCCTTTGACAGCTTCTGTGGACACGTCTGTAGCTCCTGAGCACATGTATACATTGTGTGTATTTTTATATATGGATGCTTTTTCTTCTAGCAATTGGTCCTGATGAGATAAATACCTTAAGAAATGATGTAGCTGCAATGGTAAGTCGTGCACTTTGCAGGGGAGGGGCTTCTCTGTTTATTTGTATGTTAGGGAGTAGTATTTGGTATCAAAGGGATCTCTCATGGTTAGAAGGAACAGCGCTACATGTAGGGCTAGATTACTGAACGCTTAAATGGGGATGCTAACGGGGAAAAATGAGTTTCAGCATCAAGGACTGCCCCCATCCAACGCAGCCGGCTCGTAGTGAAAAAAAAACTCGCCAGGCTGCAGGGTGGGATTAACCCCCCCTCTCTCCCTGCTGCTGAAATATGTTTCAGCACCAGGGAGATCAATGTTGAAGCTGGCTCGCGGAGAAAAAAGACGCCTCGTCTTTTTTTTTTTTTTTTTTTTAAATTGGAACCCAAAACTTCGCCTAAAAAATCCAGAAAAATACCTTAAAAAATCCTAAAATATCAATAAATAAAAAGGCTCTTTGCTGCGCATTAAAAAATAAACGGTTCAATAAAAAATAAATAAAAACGAGAATATTTTTTCCATTGACTCCTATGGGTTGTCACTTCTCATGTACCAGATCGTCCCAGCATCATCCGATAAAATCTATTGAAATTTGAAAGGATCGCACACCTGTTCTAAATGCATAAAATCGTCTGGTGGTCGGATGCAGTGGAAGAGGGCTGATTCGCCTGCATATTGTATGATCGGTCGCGCCTGCATATTGTATGATCGGACGGACGATTTCAGACGATATCGGATGATCGCACCATCATACAAATACAGTGCTAGTGGACGCCCAGCCTAAGGCTAGGGTCAGACGAACCCAGTGTTAACGTCCGTGTTGCCGCACTTTAGTACGTTTTTGGTAGCAGATAATCATGACCAATGAAGGCCCACACACGAAGTATGTCCGCACGGAAGTGCCGACGCATTACGGACGCGGCAAACGGAAGCAGGTTAGCAAGAACGTCGAACCGCTAGGACGGACGTGCGGAGAGAGTCACGTCCGCATAGCTTTGTGCGTGAGTGATGGTACGTGGTCAGACGGACTGCATTTACACGTCCAGCATTTTTGACAGACAAAATGGTTTTTCATTTTAATTTATTTTCCCTCCTACGTCAAAAATAACATCAGTCACAAAAACGGACTGTGTGGCCACTACTGCGTCTTCCGTACTAACGTACGTCCATACTGCACGGGTGCACAGTCTGTAGAAAACTCGTTCGTCTGACCCTAGCATCAAGGTGGAAGAAGTTCTGAAATGATTTATCTTTGCCTCATTTTTTTACATCACAGAAACCTGACATTTTAACAGTGGTGTGTAGACTTTTGCTACCCACTGTATGGTGGGAGAGATCATCCCTTTTAACATGGGGTGGAAAATGCTGAAGTAAGGGACACCGAGGGCCCTATTCCACCAAAGATGTTAAAAGTGAGACATAAATGGAAAGTTTGTGCAGCAGCTGTTTTCCATTCGCATGTCGCTTTTGACACAGGTATTCTGACCATGCCACTTTGTCAGCTGCTCAAGTTACAATAGTTTTAATGGGTTTGAGCTCCTGGAGTCCATAGGATTCCATGGAGACAGACGCGATCCTGCTTGAGGTCTGCAGGAGCTTGAGTGAGCTGGGTCCATCCAGGATGGTGGAATGATTTGCAGATGAACACTGGGAACTAGGAATGCACCGATACCATTTTTTTAAGACCGAGTACTGATATTTTTTTCCCAGGTACTCACCGATACCGAGTACCGATACTTTATTTTAATGCAATGTAACCACTTTCCAATAAATATTTTAGGATTTTGCTGGAAGCCTGTCTAATTTATGTTAAATTTGAAATGTATGGCCAGACACCCCATGTACTCCCTGCACACCCTGCTACACCCATACTATATATATATATATCCACACACACGCACCAGACCTCAGATACACGGATACCCACTCAGACCTTAGATACATGTATACCTACTTAGATACAGGTATACCCAATAGACCTCAAATACAGGTATACCCACTCAGACATCAGATACAGGTATACCCACTCAGACCTCAGATACATGTATACCCACTCAGATACAGGTATACCCACTCAGACCTCAGATACAGGTATACCCAATAGACCGCAAATACAGATATAACCACTCAGACCTCAGATACAGGTATACCCACTCAGACCTCAGATACAGGTATATCCAATAGATCTCAAATACAGGTATACCCACTCAGACCTCAGATAAAGGTATACCCACTCAGACCTCAGATACATGTATACCCAATAGTCCTCAGATACATGGAGACCCCAGACCAGAGTGTGTGTGTGTGTGTGTATATATATATATATATATATATAGTTTCTAATTGCAAAAGACATCTGCCCATCCCAGCAATTCAGAGAACTGCTTTACGGAGGTCATGTGCTACATTCCCCATATGCAGCAAAGAACTCTGGATAAGACATGCAAATGAAGTCTGCAATTTCTCATCTTTTTGCTTCCTGGTTCTGTTTTAAACTGTTGATACTCGTATTGTTATCGGTGCATCCCTACTGGGAACCATTTGTTCCCAGTGTTGAGCTGCCTACGGAGAGAGGAATTGACAGATCTCTTCACAGAGGGATCTGAGGGGAGTATTGGATTTTTTGGTGGGCTTTAAATAATGTGTTAAGTGATTGCCCTTCAAAATCACTTAAAGGGATACTCTAGGCAACATGACCACCTAAGCTTTTTTAGGTGGTCATGATGCCGTGAGTATGCCCTCGCCTTTCCCCCCTCCCGCTCAGCCGATCGGCTGAAACAGCTGAGAGACGCGGAGGACTTTACTCCGCCCTCCCAGCTGTCAGTCAGCAGAGCGGGTTTCATATTTCCCGCTTCCGCCAACTATTGCCGAGTAGGAGACGTCATCGCGCTTTCAGCACGATGACGTCTCCAACTCGCCGCAGTAGCTGGCGGGAGCAAGCCGCCAGCATAGTCTGCGGCTGGGATTAGTGTTGCGCGCATCCTCTTGCGCGTAACACTAATCCAATTAGAAGAGGAAGCCTGCTGATTGGCTGGCTTACGTGAGAGGCGCGCATGCACGCTTCTCACGTAAACCATCAGCCAAGTGCAACATTTTCAGGACGGGAGCGGAAGAGGAGGAAGGTGAGTATATAAAAAAAAGCCGTTGGAAACAAGTGGTTTTCAGCAGGGCCGGATTAACATAGGGGCTGATAGAGCAGCAGCTCCAGGCCCATGCCCCAGAATAGGCCCATGGAGAAAGGATAACTATGTCTGCATTGATGGACGTTTGGACCCCTATATCTCCAACTCCATGGCAGCTACAGCGTCATGTGAGGTATCACTCGAAAGGTCATAGAATTACCTTTACAATGATACCAAGCATGACCAGGTTTTATGTAACAAAAATAAAATAAATATCTCTTTATTTTTATGTCTAACAGCAATATTTTTCACTTCAATTATAAAGTGAGCAATGATGCTGCACTAACTCTAGTGTTGAGGTGATGGCACAATCTGTTATCACTGCAGCGAAGTGCATTGGGGGACTTTGGAACCCTGCGTCACTAATCTTTACACCGCACAAGGTCTAGTCAGGCCTTTGCATTGATACCAAACGTGACCATGTAAAAGAAACAATTGTTTTTTTTTTTTAAATTTACTTATTTTAGTTCCAAAGCAATGTCATTGTCCATTTGTCACGAATAAAATTAACAATACCACTGCCATTACTCACCTTCTCATTTCCCACGCTGAGAGCAAGGTCAGTGTTTTATAAATAGTCATTATTCGTAAAACACCATCCTCCAAAACACAAGGGAATATTTAATTTTTTGGTTAAAATTGTTTATTTTCCCTGAAAAATGTAGTACCAGGTTCCTTTTTTTTTTCACTTACTTTTTTTTTTTTTAATAAGAATGCAGAATATATAACCAAAGGTTTGGATGATAAAATGTGAAAAAATAATTTTACATGCTGTAAATGATTGAAATCTGAATGAAAATTGACTTACATGGTATCTGGTTAGATATACCCGTATCAGCACAAATAGCCTTAAATTTTTATATATATACACAATAACTAGGTAGGGAATAGGTATATTTTAATGTAAAAAAGGGGGGGGGGGATTTTTAGCCTAGAGTGTTCCTTTAACACCAGCCTTGATGTTGATCTTAATCTGAGCATATTCCGAGCCATAATAACATTGTTAACTTAACGTCACCGTTGAAATGGGACCCCAGAAGGTGTTCGGTGCTGAGAGAGACAATCAGGGCTCGAGTCGAGCGGGAACGCGCAGGAACGGCGTTCTCGCACTTCTCCCACAGCAGGAACGCTGTGGGAACGCAGCGTTCCCGCTGTGGCCCGAGCCCGAACGCCGCCGCCGCACATTGCCGGCGGCCGCGTGCATCCTGTTAGAACGACCTGCTGACCGGAAGTGGTGCCGCTCGGCTTCACTTCCTGTCAGCGGCGTTGAAGCAGGAAGCACGCGACTGCCTGCAATGTGCGGTGGCAGCGGCAGCAGCCACAGCCACAGAAGAAGCAGAGGTGAGCTGAGGACAATATCCATGACACGGGGGACAATATCCATGACACGGGGGGGCAATATCCATGAGACCTGGGGGGCAATATCCATGAGACCTGGGGGCACAATCAATGAGACCTGGGGGCAATTTCCATGAGACCTGGGGGGAAATTTCCATGAGACCTGGGAGCAATATCCATGAGACCTGGGGGCAATATCCATGAGACCTGGGGGCACAATCAATGAGACCTGGGGGCACAATCAATGAGACCTGGGGGCAATTTCCATGAGACCTGGGGGCAATATGCATGAGACTGGGGCAATATCCATGAGACCTGGGGGCAATATCCATGAGACCTGGGGGCACATCAATGAGACCTGGGGGCAATTTCCATGAGACCTGGGGGCAATATGCATGAGACCTGGGGGGCAATTTCCATGAGACCTGGGGCAATATGCATGAGATCTGGGGGGCAATTTCCATGAGACCTGGGGAAATTTCCATGAGACCTGGGGCAATAGCCATGAGAGCTGGGGGCAATAGCCATGAGAGCTGGGGGCAATATCCATGAGACCTGGGGGGCAATATCCATGAGACCTGGGGGCACAATCAATGAGACCTGGTGGCAATTTCCATGAGACCTGGGGGCAATATGCATGAGATCTGGGGGGCAATTTCCATGAAACCTGGGGGCAATATGCATGAGACCTGGGGGGAAATTTCCATGAGACCTGGGGGCAATAGCCATGAGACCTGGGGGCAATATGCATGAGATCTGGGGGGCAATTTTCACGAGACCTGGGGGCAATATCCATGAGACCGGGGGGCAATATGCATGAGACCTGGGGGCATATGCATGAGACCTGGGGCAATAGCCATGAGACCTGGGGGCATATCCATGAGACCTGGGGGTAATTTCCATGAGACCTGGGGCAATATGCATGAGAGCTGGGGGCAGTAGCCATGAGACCTGGGGGGGCAATATCCATGAGACCTGGGGGGGCAATTTCCATGAGACCTGGGGGGCATTATCCATGAGACCTGAGGGTGGGCAATATCCATGAGACCTGGGGGGCAATATCTATGAGACCTGGGGGGGCAATATCCATGAGACCTGGGGGGCAATATCCATGAAACCTGGGGGGGCAATATCCATGAAAGCGGGGGGGCATTATCCATGAGACCTGGGGGGCATTATCCATGAGAGCTGGGGGCATTATCCATGAGACTGGGGGCATTATCCATGAGAGCTGGGGGCATTATCCATGAGAGCTGGGGGCATTATCCATACGAGCTGGGGGCAATATATACCCATATGAGCTGGGGGGCAATTATATCCATGTGAACTAGGGAAAATATATCCATATAACCAGTGCTGTGCATATTATTCTGGGGGCTCAGTGCTGTGTATATTATCCTGGGGGCTCAGTGCTGTGTATATAATTCTGGGGGGGGGGTCTGTGCCTGGAAATATATATATATATATATATTATATATATATATATATATATATATATATAAATGTGTTAGTCCAGTTGCCACAATCACGAGTATACCTGTACGTAGTGATACCTTTCACTGATCAGTATAGTTTCCAGTTTACACTCTTGAAAGCTTGTCTTTTAAATGTAATGCTAACCCAATAAAAATGGTATCACCACGTACTGCTATACTCGTAATATATATATATTTTCTTCAGGTAATAGGGGTTGTGGAATTCGTGGGTGAGTTCCCTCACTTTTTTTCCCAGGACTTGACCCCTGGAGACAATTATTTGATTTGTTTTGTACAAATTCTATTCAAGCACCGTCATTTTTGGGATAGAATGATTGGAGTGTCGTATGGGTTTGTTTTGCTATTGTGATTATACAAGCATGGTATTCTACAAGGCAGGAGGGAAAGCATGGGAATGTTCATTCAGCAGACGTTAACATAAAATCTGTTTTTTCTTAGACTGTCATCAACAATATAAACAACTCCAATGCCGCTCCGCAGGTAAAATTCTTGTGCAGCTACAGATATTGGGATTATGGAAGTGTATTTAAGGATCGTCTAATATTTGTCTGTCTCTCTAGGATCTGGCCAGAGATCAAGACATACAGGTAATGTTCTTACAGCTAAACGTCGCCCTGTGTCTTTCTAACACCAATTCAAGATACGTGTGTGATGAACAAATTGGATCCTGACTCCCAGTGCCTTCATCGAGGCAATATTTTATATAAGGAAATTCAAATCTTAACACATGGATTCTCTTTCTTTCACAATCAGCAGTGAACTCTGAGGTATAAACTCTGTCCCAGCACAGGGTGACACATACAGGAGGGAGCTCTGGGATATGGAGTCTGTCCCTCCCAGCACAGGGTGACACAGACAGGGGGGAGCTCTGGGATATGGAGTCTGTCCCTCCCAGCACAGGGTGACACAGACAGGGGGGAGCTCTGGGATATGGAGTCTGTCCCTCCCAGCAGAGGGTGACACAGACAGGCGGGAGCTCTGGGTTATGGAGTCTGTCGCTCCCAGCACAGGGAGACATATACAGGAGGGAGCTCTGGGATATGGAGTCTGTCCCTATCAGTACTTGGTGACAAATGTTTGGTACATGACATAGCTCTCACCTGGTATCTAAAACAAACCGTTGCCTACATGCTTGGTGTCGTTTTATGTTGACACACGAAATATTATAGTGTGAATTCTTCTCTACTACAGAATGTTGCAAGGAGATTGCATGGTCTTGCCCTCACAGTGGAGAATGTGAGGATGTTTAATAATGCTTCAGCGAACCGCATTCCTTCTGAGGACCGGCAGTTTGCGTGCGGGGATTGTGATCGGATGTGGTGGCGGAGAGTCCCACAGAGAAAGGAGGTAGGAAGGAACAGTGAGTCATGTCTTAACCATAGATGCCTCTGTTGTGGAGTAGGTTTCACTTTGTGTCTGTAAAATCTGGAGGAAAATGTATTTAATGTCTACATTAATACATTCAGCTGTGATATGACGTAGAAAATAAATAGAAATATGTCACATCAATGTCTTCCTGTCACATCAATAGGTTTCCAAGTGCCGCAGATGTCGTCAAAAGTATGACCCCGTTCCTCGTGACAGGATGTGGGGAATCGCTGAGTTCCACTGCGTGAGCTGTAGCCGTGTCTTCAAGTAATGCACAATGTTTATTCTCTTTTCGTCACATTTAGTCTATATTTTAATGCGTGTCATTTTTTTTCTTCTTCTTTGAGATGTTTAGGGCTTTGTTAGCTGTTGTTGGCTGTTGAAATGACTGTGGCCAATCAGAAGCTTAGTTTGCAAGCAGATGATGCATCTGGGCATGCTCAGTCTGTTTCAGCGAAGTTCTGCGTGACACATGTAAACGTGCCAGAGAACAAACCCGTCCCCTCACCCTGGCATCATTATCGTTAGAGGATAATGTTTCCTCGTCACTGCCTTTAGATTCCTTCTGGTTGCCAGACCATACTACCATATTAATGAGCACCACCTGCACGGTGGTGAATTCATGTGCTCCTGGGGGTGCGTTGGGTCACTAGTCAGTGAGGGATCCCTCAGCATGTCATTTTGCAGCGTTTGGCACTGGCACCCATCATTGATATGTTTGGGAAAATGTTGTAGAATGTATCACACCACAAGCAGTGTTATATATTGTCGAGGCAACAGTTTTAACCCCTTAAACCATCATGATAACATAAACTCCATCTTCAAAAGTACCATCAGGTACCAAGGACCGACTTAACTTGATTTGTGCTTTTCGTAGAGGAATGCAAACAAATTATCGGCCCTAGCCCATGGTCTTAGTTAGACGTCAGACAATAACAGAAAAATCGTCTGCCAGCCGTTAACCAATAGCGTCTCCACTTTATCGTCCGTATTCCGACCAAGATGCTAAAATTGTCTGGAGACATTAAAATTTCTTAGCAAGACATTAAAAAGTGTGTGGAGCAGTGAAATTAACGTCTGGCGCTGCTGAAAGTGGATGCGTGCGCAGCTAACACTAATTAACCCCGTGTGTGTTTATTTCAGCCCTGGTGTAAACATAACCAGAACCTTAACAGCTCCATAGACTTCACCTGCTCAGTGAGGTTTACACCCGGGTTTACGTGTCGTTATGAGCTTAACGACAGCTTTTAGGAGGTGTTACATTTCTCTGGTTTGCACCCAGTCGTTACATTTTTTCATGACCTTGGAATAGGTCGCTATTTATTGCATTTCTTAACGACTTGCGGGTCCCGTGTTAAGTGTAGGAGACGCCAAGTACATTAAGGAAAAGCAAGCGGCGAGACGTTAAGGTCAGGTCTTTAGCGGCAAGGCTGGAATAGGACATTGAAAAATTAAGCTGGTAACGTCTGCTGTTATGTTGTGCGTCTCGAACACTAAACATAGCGACAACCTTGGAATAGGGCCCTTAGTTTATCTGTCTCGGGATTTACCAGCAGAGGGAGCCTGTGTCTACAAAATAGTGCATAGTGCAAAATAGGGCCCTATTACATTCTTCACGCAAACACGCGCGCAAAAACGCATTAACGCGAGGGACAAAACTCTTTGCCCAGAACGTCGTATTACAATGTCAGCGCAACAAACGCGCGTATACGTCTATCGCGGGAGAACCTGTGAGAACGATGCGCGAGCTTACTGTACTTTGCGCGTCCTATACTTAACATTGTGAGCGCAAATGCGTTAAAAAGGGAAGCAGAGAAAATAAGTGTCTGCATGTTTATTGTTTTAGGTTTTTATTTCTGCGTCTAGTTATGTTACGCTTTTCTGTGTATGATTAAAATCAACCAGTTACTTCTACCGGACGGGGAATTCGGGAATTCCACGTTTCGGTGCAATTTTGGGCAAATTCATCTATTCTCAAAGCTGTCAATTTGCCAAATACTGGCGAATTGAAAGCAAAGTACGGTGCAATTCACCGAGTTCGGCGGCAATGAAATTGCCCCATACAAGAATATTGTGTCTTTTCACAGAAGGCCAAAGTACACCAAACGTCCGGCGACATGCCCTGATTTACAGTGTTTCGACAGGTCTGAATAGACAAATCCCATAGGATTCAATATAAAATCGTAATATCTTTTGTAATATTTTTTTAAAAAACGTTTATTCTTTCATTTTCAGAAAAACCCCTTCTTATTTTTTACAACACTTTTTTGTATTGTTTCGACGACATTTTTGTTCTACTTATTTTTTTAAAGACTTTTTTTAACTTTCTAACAGGCCTTTTTATTATTTTTTTAAAAGTCTTTTTATTATTTAGACACATTTTTACTACATTTATACCGATTAATACTCCTATTAGGAGAACAGGAGATTTTTTTTTTTTTCTCGTTTCAGTGGAATTCGCCGATGCCAATTCGGCGGTTATCGGTGCACTTCTGCAATTTTCGCCGACGTCCGATAACTGATTTGGCGACTCCATTTTCAGTAAAATATGGTGACCGGTCACTAAATAGTGAATTCAGAGTAGGGGTTATTCAGAGAGGTCTGAAATGTCGCCGAAATGTAACCGGACACTCAAATATTTAGCGTACGGTGACATTTCGGGGCGATTCGGCTATTCAGAGAGCAGGCAGTTCACCAAATTTTGGCGACTGCCAGCAAGTGCGGTGCCTGTTCGATTGCAGTGAAGTTCCCCACAAAGAAGCAATGGTTAATCTATTCACAGACACCGAACAGCAGTGAAAAGTTGCTGAAGTGCCCTGCTGTTCTATCGATTTATTCTGCAGTCAAGAGTCTCTTTATTTATAGATTTTTATAGGATCTTTTAGGCCTTTTTTCGGATTTTTTTCGGCAATTTTTTTTTCTTTTTTTTAAATTTTTAATCGTTTTTTTCTTTTTTCTGTAACAACCCTTTTTATTATCATTCATAGGATCTTATATGTATATTCCAGAAATTTTCGTTCAGTAGTTTTTTCGCAAACAGCGTTTACATTTTGAAACTTTCAAGCAAATTTTTTTTTTTGTACCCCGTTCGTCGGCTTGTCGGCTTTTTACGGCGGCTGCTCTGTGCTGTGATCGACGGCTCATCGACTTTTTCCGGCGTGGCTTTTGTGGCGGTTCTGGTGAGTTTTCGGCCGGTTTTCCCTGCACTACTAGTGCCCTGTGCTGCTTGCTGAATACACCGCAGAATGGGGACCTTTGATTCCCCAAAGTGCAGGGAAGCAAGGGGAACAATAGGGTACCGAAATGTCGGCGACATTTCAGTGCTCTCTGATTATCCCTGAGTATTTTTGGCAAAATGCAATCAGTGAAATGCTGCGAACTGGGCTGAAATACAAAGCACCGAAATTGCATGCAAATGATAATAGACTTATCTGAAATCCTACTCAGGGAGAGGGAACCATGACATGGTTCTCCTTCTCAGCCTTAGCTCCTCAGGAAACAGTTGGAGTCTACTTGAGTGGATAAGGAATCAGGAACCCAGATGCCAGAGTAAAATAAAAACTTCCAATATTTATTGAGCAGAGTAAAATCATGTGTCAATAAAAATCAAATATAAAACAAACTAATAAACATCCAACGCGTTTTGTCCCTTTATCATCATAATAGGTCTTCATCAGGGGTGTAACCCTGATGAAGTCCTATTATGATGACGATAAAGGGACGAAACGCGTTGGAGGAGCTAAGGCTGAGAAGGAGAACCACGGCCTTCTCCCTGAGTGTGATTTCTAATAAGCCTATTATCATTTTCTCTCTGGTACGCAGATTCATTTATCCTCTGCAGGACATTTATACATGTTAGCAGTGTGCACTATGCTGTCTTTTTCATCGCAGGTGTTCCTTGCTTTGTTGTTATGTAACGTGTGTAGGAAAGCTTTTCGGGTACCTTTGTTGACCATACACAGCTGACAGCTCTCTGCTTTCTTCAAGGATGTCTATGCCTAGTGACCATCAGAAGAGGGAATGTAGGACTTCTTTTTGTATACATATTATAAATTTTTATGCGGTAGCCATGAGTTCCGATCAGAGCGCTGATTAATATATTGTATTTTTTTCCTTAATCAGGTAATGTCGACTCGTTTCCTGTTTTTTTTTCACTCCTTTTCATTTTCTCTGGCAGAGGACACGCGCAGATGGGTGTTTCCGGTCCCTGTTACAACTGTGGTACAACTGTCATGCCGAGACTTATTCTACCACCGCGGAGGAACAGTGGCCCCAGAACCCGCAACCCTCACAGCTGCTATGCTGAAGATTGCTACAACCGCAGGGGTGAGTGATTCTCGGCCTGAAGTAAATGTTATCAAAAGGTAGGGACATGTGATTCATACAGATTGAACTCAAAGTTTTCGTTAGATCATAAACGGAAATTGATGAGAATTTCAAGAAACGTACTTCCTCTTATGTTGAGCACATCTAACGACAGCACCTGCTGGAAGTGGCAAGACATACCACACATCATGGGAGTTAACTGACGAACATCCAGAGGTTTTTTGCAGTCTGTGTCAATTCAAAGAATCTGTGGTCTCCTGATTTTACTAGCCTGGACTTCTTCTTGTGTGGCTAGTGTATCGTAACAAGTCCTGCATGATTTCATAACATTAGGAGTGAGATCCAAGACACTGATGATGTGCTTCAACCTTGCATCATCAACAACATGCAGCGCAGAGTCAACAGGCGCCTAAAAGAAAACAGCATGTACTTCCAGCACTTGCTGTGATGGGATGTGCTCAACATAAGAGGAGGATCGTCCCTTGAAACGCTCATTAGTTTCCGTTCCTTCGTTTAAGATCTATAACAAAATCTTTGAGTTCTGGACTATATGAATCACCCTGTAATAAACCTGCAGCTACAAATAGAACAATGATGAAGAGAGAACTAGGTATGTCTGGACGATTACGGTGTGTATGAGCAGCTGGAGTGAGCGAGCAGAAATGTATGGGAAGGCAGGAGAAGAACTGTACGGATAAAATGTAAGAAGTGTAAAACAATAATGAGAGTTAGGAGTGGTTTATAAAACAGGAGAGCTGGCACAAGTACAAACAAAAAACGACTGAACTGAGACGAGCCATTTTTTTTATAATTTAGGTTAACGTTTTGATGTTTCGCTCAAGCAACAATGTAACAACAGTAATATTTTTATTAAATGCATAACAGAAAATTGTAATTCATACTAGGTGGTAACAAATGGTTCGGTGTCCCTGCATGAGCTCGTGCTTGGCACCATAGAGTCCTATAGACTCCACGAGCCTATACCTGCCTGGCACCGCTGCCTTAATCATCTGCTCTCAAATATTCAGGAATAAAGCCATTAGTCCGCGAGCCAAAAACAGATAATGGCTGGCACAGAAATTATCCATTTACAAGCGGATTTTGAACCAGATCACAACTTAGACGTTAACGGTAAGACGCAAATGGCAAACATTGGTGTCTGCCGATTTTCAATTTGCGGATCGCCTTTAACGTCCGTATTACGACCAAGTTGCTTTGCCAGCAGTTCGAGCCATAATACCGTCGAGCCGCAACAAGATAACATCAGCAGCGCTAAGCACCGTCTTGTCATCAGCTCTGCAAGAGCTTGTGCGAATCAGATCCGAGCAATGGAGGGATACACGGAGGAACAACTATGTGTTCCCAGTGTACCTCTGCCCGCTCTCGTCACCAAGGGATCTGTGGTGAGTGAGTATGGGATTTTTGGTTGGGTGTAGGTTTGTGTGTTATGTGATTGGGCAGACGCACCAGGGTCTGAAAGACGCAGATGGGGACCAAGCAGGTCGGAATAGCTCCTTCTCCATCTGCTGGGGACACATTAGCACCTCCCATACAAAGCATAGGAGATGTTAATGTACAGGAACACGGCTCTCAGCTTGCATCTCGGATGGAATGAGGTAAATGATGCCAGGCAGACCTCCATGTGCTGGCTGCTTTACAGATTGGGCACAGAAAGTAACAGAGGCATAATAAGTCATCGTGCATGGACAGGCAGAGGATCTGGCTTAAGAGCCTGTCTCTCCGCAAACCTTTTACAAGCTCATCCAGGGAGCAGCCCAGCTCTTTCCTGCATGTCTCCCCTTCGACCATCCCCCCCTCCTCCTACCTGCTGTGAGGGTCAGAGGCTGAGCTGCCTGTCACAGCTGCAGAAAGGGAGGCCGAGGTGAGCATCTCACACAGCAGCCTGACTTCCCTCTCCCTCTAGATCCAATGTGTGTGTGTGTGGGTGGGGTGCAGCCAACGAGGAGCAAGGTGGTCTGAAGCGCGGGTGAGAGGAGTGGGGGGGGGTAGAGACTGGTGCTGACAGTGTGAGTTGGGACAGGCTGCCTTACTTACCCGATCACCCCAGGCAGCCGTTGCGGGGGCGGGGGGGAATAAGTGCAGCCTCAATTGTCTCACGCACTATAATATAACCCTCCTCCTCCTCACAAAACACGCACAATATATACTCGCCTACAGCCGGAATATACCACTGGTAGCCCCCGGAATATTCCACAGGTACACCCCCTCCCTCTCTTCCTCCACAGCCCGGGTACTCACTGCAGCACACTGAGCGCATGTGCCCAGCACTTTCTGGAGGGGGTTTGTCACAGTAACACTTCTGTGA
This sequence comes from Leptobrachium leishanense, assembly GCA_009667805.1. Lineage (NCBI taxonomy): Eukaryota > Metazoa > Chordata > Amphibia > Anura > Megophryidae > Leptobrachium > Leptobrachium leishanense. The sequence continues at coordinate 46,483,956 of CM019065.1, forward strand.
TCTGCCTGCCCGCCCCCCACGATTGACGAGGACAGTCACATGACTGTCCTGCGTCAATCAAACCATGGGGAGCACTGCCAACCATGGTGGGCTGTTTAAAAAAAAAAAAAAACTTGCTTGAGACAATGGAGCTTTCCCATTGGCTCAAGCTTCATTTGCTGTCATTGCCTGGAGGCAATGACGAGCTTGCCTGCCACCAGCTTGAGCTCCGCAATTAGCGTAGCATTGGGCTGCGTAAATTGCGTAGCCTAGGCTGGCTCAGTGCTGCCCCTGCTGTCTGTGTAGTGTATTACACACACACACAGCAGCCGGCAAACCGTGAAAGTGCAGGAGTAAAAAAAGCGGACAGAGAGAAGAAGCAAGCACAGCGAGGGACCGTGGAGAGGTGAGTAGGAGTATAAATAACAATTTATTTACAGTTTAAATGTACATACACACATCACATGTCATTACACACAATGAGCTCATTAATTTACTGGCATGGCAGGGGAGGCTCCGCCTCCCCTGCCACCCCTGACTGCACGTCCCTGTTTGCCACTAACCTCTAACTGTAAAAAATCATCCACATTTGTAGAAGGATAAAAACTGTAGAATGACAACTACATGTCACCTTCTTCTGTATGCAAAAGCATTAAGCAATCTGAAAATTCAGGAAAAAAGGTTCCATTTCTATATACCTCACCTTATCTCAGTGCAACAAGCATCAGATAACGCCTGAAATCTGTCATAACGCCACACTGAAGGAGGTGATAAATCTATGTCTCAATAACGAGTGATAATAAAAGGACCTTTTCCTTTTGTAAATTGCATTTCAAGCATATTTTATCACTCCAGTTGTTAAAATAACGTCTGAATAGTTAATTTACTACTTCTTAAAAATAAGAAGCGTTATTGAGTTTTGTGAATTGACTACCATTATTCAGAGAGCGGTGAAAAGGAGGAGAATGACTGCAGCATGGAAAATTCTAGGTCAAAATAGCCAAACCAGAAAAATTCTCCCTTTCATCTCACTTTCTAAATCGGCTATTTTGACCTAGAATTTTCCATTCTCCAGTCATTCTCCTGCTTTTCACCGCTCTCTGAATAACCCTATATATAACAAACGATATCAATGAAATAACCGTCGAATTGACCCCACAGAATGACTTGTTTCCACTCTTTTCAACAGAGCCTCATATCCCTGGCCTTCATTGCGTGCACCCCAGGAGCCGCGCAAGACTGAATCTCAGCAGAGTTCTGCATGCCAGCGAGCTCCATATCAGTACAGGGTCAACCGTGGCCACTTGCCTAAGCCAGGGCAGCCTGACCCAGTGCGATATAGATGACATAATTATGGCGTCTATAAAGGAAGAAAGCGAAGAGGAAAGCGATGATAGTCAAAGCAGAGCATTTCAGTCTTCATAGAGTTCCTTTTAATCAATATATGCATCGGAATAGTTTTTGTGGTATGTTCTACTGAGGGTTAGGTGTTTTTTTTCTATGTTTCTAATTGTACGTTTTTTGGAAACTCAAGTCCTATCGGTCATTATGTTACCATGTCTTTGCTTAATATGAAAACGAGTGCCTTACCATTGTTACACGGCTATGTACGCACCTGTGCAATAACTATATTCACTTGCCATAACTGCTCCAAACCCCATTATTCGGTATTCCTTCCGTTTTACATCATTCTTTAAAAGAACTTATGGTACGTTATGATATCTTAACGTCCTCTGCCTAGATCTAAAATATTTTCTTTGTAAATTGTGTTTGCTTGTGGAAGAACATCTTTTGTCGTGTTATTTTCACGCACAGTGGCCGTTATTGACTCAATGTGAGGAACAAAAATCGAAGGGTTATCCACAATGCGCCAGCGTTTGTTGGCTAAAATCGTCTGTTATTGCAAGGCCGAAAAACACCGCAGCTTCTCAAAACTGGAATCCATACAGTATTACTGTAAAGCTTCTCCTTTTGCAGTTTGGATTTTAGTTTCAGGCATTTCTTGACACTGCAATAACGGCAATTTCAGACGGTTTTCTTGCGAAGCGGGGAAACACCGGCGCTTAGTGGATAACCCCCTGATTTATTTGTAACTATGCTCGATGAAATACAGCTTGATTGTATTTGTCATGGGACTTGTATTCAAAGGATATATATTACTGGATGCACCTTTTTGATCTCCTAAATTTAAAACCGTACCCGAGGAAAATGATGCCACCTGTTGGTCACAATAGATAAATATGTCACCATTCCCAAAATGATGCTCCCATTTGGGTGCTTCTGAAATCAACGCCTCGTGTCTTTTTCAGAAGGGTTTTTGGGAGCAATGGAAAATTCTCGAGAGGTTCTGGCATTTTTTTAATTAAAGCTATTGGATTTTAGGGTTAGGGTTAGGTTATTACTTTTGCTTGTTTGAGTTAATGTTAGGGTTTGGTTACTATATGTACTTTTTTTAGGGTTAGGGTTTGTAATTGGGGTTAGGTTATTATTTTTACTTGTTTTAGGGTTTGAGTTAAGGTTAGGGTTCCGGTTAGTTTTAGAGTGAGTTAAAGTGTTAGGGTTAATTGTAATTAGGGTTAGGGTACTATTTCTATTTGTTTTAGGGTTTGTAATTGGGGTTAGGTTATTAATTTTGCTTATTTTAGGATTAGAGTTAAGGTTATGGTTACTTTTAGAGTCAGTTAAAGGGCTAGGGTTCGTAATTAGGGTTAGGGTACAATATCTACTTGTTTTAGGGTTAATTGTAATTAGGGTTAGGTTACTATTTCTATTTGTTTTAGGGTTTGTATTTGTGGTTAGGTTATTATTTTGCTTGTTTTAGGATTTGAGTTAAGGTTAGGATTACGGTTAGTTTTAGAGTGAGTTAAAGGGCATGGGTTTGTAATTAGGGTTAGGTTACTATTTCTATTTTTTTTAGGGTTTGTAATTAGGGTTAGGTTGCTATTTTTTTTAGGGTTAGGGTTTGTAATTAGGGTTAGGTTGCTCTTTCTTTTTGTTGTTAGGTTTAGGCTACTATTTGTGTTCCATTCAAGGTTATGGTTTGTAATTAAGGTCAGATTACGGTTTCTGCTTGCTTTATGATTAGGGATAGTGTTAGGGTTACGGTTACTTTTATGGTTAATATCTGTAGTTCAGGTTAGGTTACTATTTGTACTTGTTTTTTGGGGTTAGGGTCACTTTTAGGGTTAGAATTACATTCCATAATCTGTTACCTAAAAATGTAGCAAAATGTTAGGGTTAAACCTAACCCTAAATGCAACCCTAGCCTTAAAGGTAACCCTATCCCTAAAACTAACACCACTATTTAAATTTAAAAAATGTGTTGCTTATGCACAAATTGAAATCACTAGTATTTGGGAGCAATGGAAAATTTACGGGTGGACCTGAAATTGTGCTGAAGCTCCCAAAAAATGCTTCTGAAAGCGACCCGAGGTGTCAATTTCCGAAGCTTTCAAATCAGGCCATCATTTTTTATATGGCGAACAGCTTTATAATGTCGTTATCCCTCCCAGGACCAAGCGTTGACGTCATTTCTATAGTAAACCATGCAAAACGTCGCTACCCTCAGTATATATCGGCTTTGGAGCATCAGGAGTTAATTCCTCAGCATGTACATAGTGCTTTGTCAGTCCATGGAGGACTGCCACTATAGCCGTCGTTAAACCTGGTCATTCGACCATCATATGCATTGTAGGGTTTTGCCTTATTGGTATGACACCTCTGTGCATACTCTAGGGCAGGGCTACCCAACCGCGGTCCTCAAGTACCCCCTAACAGGCCAGGTTTTAAGGATTACCTTGAGGAAATGCAGACTGAATCCTGCAATCCCTGAGCAGCAAATTATATCACCTGTGCGGTGCTTCACATATCCTGCAGACCTGGCCTGTTAGGGGTACTTGAGGGCCGCGGTTGGGAACCACTGTTCTAGGGGCAATATTACAAAGGTGATGCTAACAACCCCATAGACTATAATGGCTCTGGTAAATTTACAACAGCTCTGGTTAAGATAGCACCAACTTTATAATACTGCCCTAGGTTGGCACATTTCACTCAGAAAATCAAGATATTGTTAGAAAAGAGACATTGTTTAGGGTTATATTGTATTTAGGAACTTTTATATTTACTTACACAGTCAACGAACACACAGTTTCATTCCAATTTGCAGAAAATGAAAGAAGAACGTCAGTGAACATATCTCACATATATCTGTTACCGTGTCTTAATTTCTTCTTTGATTCCCAATTATGCTTCTTTTTCCTCGTTGAGATTCCAAATGAAAATAATAATCATTATAAAGCATTCCAAATTGTGTGATTTCAAAGTCCAAACGCATTGCTCTGTGGTGAAACCTGATAGGGAAGTGTGATTTGACAAGGTTTATGACAATCTAACAGGTTTCCGGGCCCAATGTGTATTTTTTTGTTTCATATGGGGAATCATCTGGTCTGAAGTCATTTCTTATGTATTTTAATTTTTAATTTTTCAAATTGTTTTTTTTTTAAATAAAGACCATGTTTTGGATCATATTGTAAAAACGCTGAGTTTTTCTTGTGTGTTTATCGGCATTTTCAATTGGACATTGCTCGTATGTCAGTGTATGCAGACCCAGCAACTTAAAAGGTTCGCTCTACTCATCCGGACCACTTTACTGTTCTATAATGGTCAGGAAGTGAGGAGCACACGGATTGGAGAGATCCTCCAATCTGAAGAAATCACAGGGTGAAGTGGAGGAGTTTCCTCTAAACAACCCTGCGCCACCAGCAGCTGGAATGTTTTAAGTTCCTGGCTGTCAGTCACCAGATCAGTCACTAGTGACGTCAGCAAGCAGAGAGCATGTCAGTGTCACCCTCTCGGAGACCACGCCGCTGTAGTGATCGGTCTCAAAGAAGCAGCAGGTTGATTGAATCTTTGTGTACGCATAGCCCCAATCCATCGCTCTGCGCAGGCGCTACTGAATTTGCATATGTATAGTGTGTACCGTAGATACTCGTGCATAGCGCGACCCGAATATAACGCGATGGATAGAGATTTATTATGGAAATGAGAGAATTCTCAAGACTCGAATATAACGCGAGGAACAAACTAATACTGTACCGGTTAACAATTAAAATCCTTCCAGGTTCTCTTAACACAGTCAGGCTCCCCCTCAGGTCAGGGTGCTCTGCTCTAGAATGATTGCAGTCTTCTTTACTAGCTATTAAATAGCCGGCGGAGGCGAGCGAGGTGGATGATTGGCTTAAATTGAGCGTGCCCTGTGGCCATGATGGATCCCATCTCTCCCGAATCCCGGAGTTCCTGAAGTGTGTGCATGCATCAGGGAGCCCGCATTCACTTCAGCGATACTACCGGAACTTTGCGAGACTTGAGATCCAGAGCAAGGCAAGTTTTTTTTTTTTTTACACACGATGCAGATGTCTCGAATATAACGCGACCCCTCCAATTTTAACCCCTTAGTGACCGGGCGGTTTTACACAAATCCGTCTTTTAGTGACCGCTGCTGTTTTTATGTTTCTGCGCTGTTAGTGTTTAGGTCAAATTTTCCTCTTACTCGTTTATTCAACCCACACATATTATACACCCTTTTTCCGCCATTAAATGGACTTTCTAGAAATACCATTATTTCCATCATATCGAATAATTTACTATAAAAAAAAATATGAAATATGATGAAAAAAATGGTAAAAACACACTTTTTCGTAATTTAATCCTCAAAATCTACAACCACCCAAAAAGACCCCGGCTAAATAGGTTCAAAATTTTGTCCCGAGACTAGAAATACCCAATTTTTACATGCGTTTGCTTTTTAACCCCTTCACTGCTGAGACAGTTCACCTATGTGCGCTGCGCTCATTCTGACCATTTTGTGCTAATTATTTTTAGATGACAGCCTAGGTCCTATTTAATTAAACCCCCCCCAGACAAAAAAAACTTTAAAAAAAACAAACATTTTTTTATTTTTTATTATTTTTTTAAAAACTAATTTTTGTTTTAAAACCAAACCTGGTCATGTTTGGTATCATTGGAAAGGCCATAATCAGGCCTTTCAAATGATGTCAAATATGACCATCTAGCTGCCATGGATCGGGAGATATGGGGATCCTTAGGATCCCCTTATCTCTACATGGCAGCTAGATGGTTAACTGGCCCACTGACATCCTCACACATATGGTGAGCTTGTCAGTGGGTGGGGGGGACCTGGAGGCTTGGCTGACATCCAAGATGTCAGCCCCCTCCAGGTTCGAATCGCGTTTTGGCGCCAATTGGCGCCGAAACGTAATCCGGCGGTGAAACAGTTAATGCTATACACCCCTGAAAAGGGGAGATTCTCCCCTTTTCAGCGGTGTAAAAAGCATCTCCCTAGCTGCAATGGTTGGGGAGATAGAGGGCTCCGAAGGAGCCCCCCCTCCCCTCCATTGCTTTGCATGGGGACGCCTGCTGATGACGTCACCACGCAGCGGGGCGACGTCATCAGCCTCGCCTGCCCATGTAAATCACATGGGCAGGCTTCCTCCCCGCCAGATCACCGAGGGATCCAGCGAGGGAGGTGAGTATCGGGCGGGAGGGGGATTAGGCGCCGCTGACGTACCCTGTACGTCCGCGGGTCTAAGGGAGACCTGTGGACAGGACGTACAGGGTACGTCGCGTCCTTAAGGGGTTAAGGTGAATTTTTGTCACCAAAATCTAGCGGTATACTCGAGTATCTACAGCAAGTCTCATAGCAGTGCAGAATTTGCGGTTCCTACTGTACCCATCTTGTGTAGGGGTACGAATTGCACAGAAAAGCTTTTGGGACTTCCGGGTTCGGGGGTCCTTGAGTCAAGGAGGAGGAGCATCGCAAGGCAAGGGAGAAAAAGTAAAACCGCCATAAAAAAATAATAATGATTGGGCAGAGGCTGTCAGCAGGGGAAAAAGGGGACATTCTATGTTTCAATGGAGTATCCCTTTAATACAGTGTGGCAAATTCACTTTTGTTTATCACACTGCGTCACAGTCATAACCACAGACATAAGCATAATTTAACAGCACGTCAGGTTTGCTTACAGTGTATAGATAATCAATATGTGATCAGTGCATAGACACCCCGTATCGTTAATTAGCACAGCTTTGATACCTGCCAATGTAATTTCTGAGTACTTTGTCCATCAAGAGCATATACATACTCATCATCGTTATATAGCGCAGCATGAAAGTGATGACATTATAGATCGTTGGCATTCTTGTGTGACGTAAAATGCTTGCAAAGAGTCTCTGGAAAGGTTACATATTTTTCAACACTCATTTATTGGGTTTCACCATCATTGAAACCTTTTTTAGTGAATAGGCTCCCCCTCTGAATTCAGCCCAATACACACCATCCTGGTAACGACTGCGGTAATGGCCTCCTTTGTACCATACGCCATTGAGGTTCGAGTGAGCACACATATTGTACCACCAGCCACCCTTCTGGAAATGTGCACAGTTACCTTGTAGAAAAAGAAAATACTGGTGTTAGTTACATCATATCCTCATATGCATCAGATCACCTGTGTGCTATCCTAAACAAAAGATAAATCCAGGTTAAGTATCCATGTAATTGGGCAGACTAGATGGGCCGAAAGGTTCTTATCTGCCGACATTTTTCTATGTTTCTATGTTTGGTGGAGAGTTACTAGTGTTAGTCCAATATTTTCCATCTAAATGTTCCTTCAGCTTGGCCAGTTTGGTCTAATACTTTCAAGTTTGCCATCCATTAACTACAAAGGCCTCCTTTTATCTCACTTTTTGTCCTCCACTACAATATATATATATATTCTCAAAGCACATGCCTACTCTGCCTAGTTATAAATCCAGCCCTGAGTAGAAAGGAGGTTGACAAGTCATCAAAGCAAAGTAAGGAGTGAGAGGAAAAGGAGTCGGAGGGACAGGGAACCTGACATTGATAGTAGGTTAAGATTGAAATCATCATAAATAATTTGTGTAAGAAAATAATAATGTCCTGAGATCATCGGAGAGACAGAATGAGAAACACTGACTGTTGTGCCCTGATGTCTAACATGTCCTTTTCAGTTCTGCTCTATGCAGTGTATACATAGATGACACACTCTATGCCAGGACACGCAACTGTTTCAACTGAATTTTATTAAAGATGTGAGTGAGAAATACACAGTTTATATACACAGCCTGGCCAAAGAAAGTCACTCCCTGGATATAGGCAAATAGGTGTGAGCCTTCCATTCAATAATTACTGCAGGGATTAATGTGTTTCAGCTGCAATAAATGAGGTCATGTGACTCCCTGAATATACTGAATGAGCAGGTTTTTCCATCAATGGGTGTTTTCTTCCCTGATGGCACAGCGGGCATATTCCAAGATGGCAATGCCAGGATTCATCGGACTCAAATTGTGCGAGAGTGGTTCAGGGAGTATTCTGCCTCGCTAGCAAAGCTGTGAGGCGTGGGCGTTTGGGACTAACTCTAAGTCTGTATTTGACCAGTACTCACACGATGAAAGTTCGGCAGGCAGCGTCAACTCAGCAAAACTGAGACGTAGAAAGATGAATCCGGTTGAAAACCCTTTATTGATCAGACTGACAAACAGTGTACAGCAATGCAGGTGAAAAGGCATTCGCTCTGTCAGCATAGAGCTAAGATGGCTGCTAGGTGACCAGTAATTATTACCTCAGAAACTAGCCTGAGGAAAAAGGGGCGGAGCTAGCTAGATGGAGCAAGGCTATGGTGACCCAGCAGGAACAAAATAGCTATGAAATCATAACTGTAAGCAGTAAAGGCAGATTCAATACATACCATTAAAATATACAAATAAAACCTAAATCATGGGGCATGAGACATCATTTTCACACATGGATTGTCCACCGCACAGTCCAGACCTTAACCCCATTGAGAATCTTTGGGATAATGTGCTGGAGAAGACTTTACACAGCGCTGCGACTCTCCCATCATCAATACAAGATCTTGGCCACAAATTAATGCGACTCTGGACAGAAATAAATGCTGTGAAATTGCGTGAGCTTATGCGCCATGGTGCATGCATTAAGTAGTAAAAGCAAAAGGCCCGCATATATATGTGGCTGCTCTTATACTGACCAGTCTGTGATAAAGGTTTCAGAGTCTGGGGTACCAGGCCAGACACACCGCGAGTCTATCTTCACTCACCAGTCGTCAGTTACCGTTAGGTTGATTGTAAACTGACTTCTTCTGACTTTTCACACCAACTACCACTGGCACCAAAACCAAGCCCTCTTTTCAAATGGCCAACAGCATGTGCGGCATCCTGTAAACTCAATGGCATGACACGGTCTATGGTCAAAATGCCAGAAGAGCAGAAAGCATGGACAGGACAGAATAATAATGGAAGGGTGGTGTCAAAGGAGGACGAGTGGTGCAAAGACAGACTAAAAACTCTACATGAGAAAAGGACTAAGCCCTAAAAGAATATAATATCTGAGGGATGAGTCGACGATCACAGAAAGCATCAGTAATGGGAGGAGGAAACCAAGTGCTGATCACTGGGAGAGAAGGACAGCAGAGCTATGGCTAAAAATGTCCACCTGGGAGATATGAAGAAAAAAACATGACACAGTACGGGTTATGTCCAAAATATGGGCCCTATTACATACTTTGCGGAAAAACACATTAACGCGAGGGCAAAACCCTTTGCGCAGAACTTCGTATTACAATGTCAGCACAACAAACGCACGTATACGTCTACCGCGGGTGAACGCTGCGCGAGCTTACTGTACTTCGCGCGTCCTATATTTAACATTTTGAGCGCAAATGCGTTTGTGTGCTGGTACGCGGACGGTATTACAATCTATGCGCAGCTTGTAACGCACAGCCTTTGTGCGCATAATTTTAGCAACTCCTAAAAGCCGGTGTTAATGGCAAATTCTATCAACCTGGCCGAAACCAAATACACCAACCCAAAAAAAAACAACACAGCAAAGTATAGTTACACATTCTACACATACCCAAACAATAAAATGGAGAAGTTGTGTGTGTTTTTTTATTGATACAGCATATATTATTATTCTTTATTTATAAAGCGCCAGCATATTCCGTAGCACATATATGGGCAGATTGATTTTGACAGGCGCAAAAACTTAACGTGAGACAATTGTGGTACTTAATTCTGATTGGCTGAATCGCGTGAAAAGAACAGTCCGCACACTGATTTCTGCACGCAATGTTACTATGCGTGTGCATTTTTGCGCGTCCGTATTACGCACGTTATTTTTTGACGGATGAAAAATATGCACGAGGATTGTAATACCGGCGTTGTTTTACGCGCGTTAACGGTTCGTGCAAAAATTCACGCGTTCTGCGTGCGTTTTTGCGTTAAGAAAGTAATAGGGCCCTATATGTTTTATTTTGGGTGCTTACCAACCAGTCCTGCCCATATAACTTACATTGGTGCACCTACTTTATGTTGCTTACATCTAGCGATACATTGCTAATGTTTCTGAGACATTGGGAGGTTTTTAGTCTGTTTTCTATCTCTTAGTATTTGAACTGTTGAAAAACACTCTGCATTCAGTCACACACAAACAAGTCACACACAAAATTGTAGTGAGCCTCCAAGGTACGGGTGCTTTAGGCTAGGGTCAAACGAACGCATTATTTGCAGCGACTGTCAAAAAGTGCGTCCGACCACATTGACGCATTTTTTCACGGAATGCGCAAAAACGGTCATACGATGCGCATTTTCGTGCGTGATTTTTTACGGATCCAAACCAGGAAACTTTGGGTGTCTGGACGTTATGTTGGCCGGACATGAGCAGCGTCTGACGTCTCCTAATCACGCACACACGCTGCTATGCGGACGCAGCGCACTCTGTACGTCCGTACTAGCGGTTCGAGGTTCTCGAAAAAATGCGTTTGTTTGCCGCTTGCGTTGCGCGGCCGGACTTTTGTGCGGCCGTACTTCGTATATTGGCCGTCATTGCCCGTCATTTGCTGCTACTACGGCCGTGATTAAGTGCGCCTAAACACACGTTAAAAATGCGTTAGTCTGACCCCAGCCTTAAGTGGAGCCTGGGACAGGGGGCAACCCCAAGATTCTGGATAGTGGAAAACAGAGGATACACACACACACCGGTTGCGGTTCAAGCTTTTAATGGAGCATCCAAGATCGGCAAGTGATGTTACTGGTTCCTCTTTTCTTCTGCTCTCTTGTTTTCTATCACTTGATCCTTCGTCAAGCTGTACATATGTTACTGTTCTATCTTTATAGTATTATTTTAATTTTGTTATGAAACATATACTATAATATTCACAGTCCAGCATGTCAACTTATTTAGAAGTTAAGTAGGTGCCTAATATAGGTTTTGCCTAATATGGGACACTGAGCCAAAATTGGTCCTCTCTGATGATTTGGTCCACCATATGAAGTGGGATAACACATTAAAATTGTGGCGTCTGTGGTTAAGTAATAATTTATATGTTTTGCTTTTTAGTATCACACATAGAATAATAGTAGGAACACATTCGTGAGGATTAAATATACAGTTTGGTGTTTTACTCACCAGTGTAGGAATCTCTATCCTTATCCAAGGTGCTGAACTGTTTGGCATTGTGCCAGGAGAGTGAGTCGCCAGCATCTCCTCGGTACAGGCCCACACGCAACCTGTAGAAATCACTTTCTGGCTCCAAACGGAAGTAGTCATATTCAGCATAAGCGTGTCGGCCTTGCCAGTCTTCCATGAGGATCAAGAGCTTGTAGCTTCCTTGGCTGACTAGCCAATAAATGTTTTCCAGACCCAACCAATATTCACCATCCAAGTTACCAAATCCATGCTGTAATGACACAGATTTACCGACAAAGAGAAAGAGATGAGCAGTTTGAAGAGAGGAAGGGAAGAGGGAAGACAAGGAAGGAAGGGAAGAAAAGAAAGGGAAGAGAAGGAAGAAAGAAGAAAGGAAAGAAAGAGATGGAAGGAAGAGTAGAAAAGAAAGGGAAGATAAGGAAGAGAGAAGGGAAGGAAGAGGGAAGACAAGGAAGGAAAGAGATGAAAATAGAGGAAAGAGAAGGATGGATGGAAAAAAACAAAAGGGAAGAGAAGGAAGGAAGGGAGGAGAAGAGTATGAAGGAGGAAAAAAGAAGGAGGGAAGAGAAGGAAGGAGGGGAGGGAAAGAAGAAATGAAGGAAAAAACAATGGAGGAGAAGAGAAGGAAGAAGAAAGAGAAGGAAGGAAAAGGGAAGGGAAGAAAAGAAAGAGAAGGAAGGGAGAGGAGAGAAGAGAAGGAAGAGGCAAGAGAAGGAAGGGAAGAAAAGAAAGAAAAGAGAAGGAAGAGGGAAGATAAGGAAGAAAAGTGAAAGAAGAAAGGAAGAGAAGGAAGGGAGGAGAAGAGAAGGAAGAGGGAAGATAAGGAAGAAAAGTGAAAGAAGGAAGAGAAGGAAGGAAGGGAAGGACACAGAGGGTAGACTAAAGAGATGTAACTGTACAAAATACTTTTCAAACTCAGATTCAATATAGATACAGCATTTGGGAAAATTAAGTGCTATATGAAAAAGTCTATCAGGGTTATTCAAAGAAATCCGAATTGTAGCCGAAAGGGAACCGAACAGTGAAATTCAGCGTACGGTTACCTTTCCTGGCCATTCGGCTATTCAGAGAGAAGGCAGTTCACCAAATGTTGGCGAATTGCCTGCACATATGGTGCCTGTTCGGTGCCTGTTCGAGGGCAGTGAAATCCCCATAGAGAAGCAATGCTTTGTCTATTCAGAGACACCAAACAGCAGGGAAAAGTTGCCGAAATGCCCTTCTGTTCGGTGGTTTCATTCGACAGGTTTCTTCCGGCGAATCCCATATGATTCAATGTTAAAAATATTCCCGTTTTAATCCAATATCTTAAAAACCGTTTAATATTATATTCTGCAGTAAAAAGTCTCTTTATTTATAGATTTTTTAGGATCTGTTAGGTGTTTTTTGGGATTTGTTTGCCAAAAAAATTTCCGTTTTTTTTTATAAATCGCCTTTTCTTTTTTCTGTAACAGCCCTTTTTATTATCATTCATTGGATCTTATATGTAAATTCCAGCCATTTTTGTTGTGTAGTTTTTTTGCAAACAGCGTTTCAAATTTCAAACTTTCAAGCGTACTGTTTTTTTATTTTCCACCTCATTCGTCTGCGTGTCGGGTTTTTCCTGCGGCTAGTCGGGTTTTTCCGGCGGGTTAATCCAGCTGTTTCTGCGGGTTTCGGTGAGTGTTCGGAGGGTTTTGCTGTGAATGTTCATTGGGTTTGCAGTGGGTTTTCCCTGCAGTACGGCGGCCCTGTGGTGCTTGCTGAATACACCGCAGGGTCGACGAACTAGGATCGCTGAATCTTGCCAAATTGCAGTGAAAGTAAAGTCACCGAACGTGCTGTGACTTTTTGATTCTCTTTGAATAGCCCTGTATGAGATGCTTACAAAATACCATTTAACTTGCCTTGTAGCTATGCCAAGTTGTGAAGAAATTTGTGGATCCATCTTGTCTTCTTTGAATTACTGTCCATCCTCCTTCTGCCGCTTCCTGCTCACACCAGGCCTGCATCACCTGGTTTCCAAGTGGCGGTTTTAAAAGGTAGATACCATTGGATTTTTGGCCATCCAGAAGAGCTTCATAGCAGTCAAACCAAGGACCTAATGCAAAAGGTGACACATGAAAACAGAGGAAAAAAAATGGTGACATAATGGGTGCAAAAGATCATCCAGAGGAAGAGATCCACAGGCATAGGCGACTCTACAGGGGGGCAAGGGGGGGCAATTGCCCCCCCTAGGTTATTCCTTGCCCCCCCATGTGCCCCTCCACCAAAAATCAGCTTCCAGCTTACCACACTTCTTTGGATCAGTGTATCTCCATCCCTGTGCATCGTATATGGAAGATCTAGGTGTCATTGGAAAGAGCAGAATCTGGCCTTTCCAATGATACCCAACATGACCATATTCCGTTTGAAATAAAAGTCAAAAACATTAAATAATTACAGGCACTTAAACTTAAGCATTTTCACAGGGTTGAAATGTCTCAGCAGTGAAGTGGTTAATGTTCAGACTATACATTACATTGTGTATTACATTAGTTTTTGCCTTGGTTTAGTTGTATATTAAGGGTTAATGGGTAGGCTTTGTCACGGAATGATCTGGGTCATTCCGTGACAGGCTTCATCCCTCACATTATACATTTTATTTTTTCCTTGATTAATGCCATTTTAGGGGTTAATGTGTTAGCTATATGCCTCACTGTGTATTCATTTCATGTTTTACCTTGATCAATGGCATTTTAGGGGTTAATGAGTAGGCTAAATGCCACATTGTTTATTATTTTTATTGCATTTCTCTGGGTTTATGGCATTTCAGGGGTTATTATGGAAGTTAGAATCTAAAGGGTCTAATCATCTTTAGATCCTCTGCTTTTTGTCACATTTCGGGTAATTTATTTCACCGAAAATAAAGTGAATTCCCTATTTAGCGAATGGTCACTGTAATTTGCTAAAAGTGGAGTCGCTGAAGGAGCAATCAGACATTCAGCGAAAACTGCCGAACTGCGGCAAATAAAGTATCATGTTAGTACAATAAAAAGGCATCATTACATCACATTACTCATTGCATCACATTACTCATTGCGTCACATTACTCTGGGCTTTTGGAATCTTATTTATATATACTTATTTAGGGCACTATTACCTGGTGTGAGTTAACCCTTGCGTCGACATGGTTTTGCGTTAGCGCCAGGTTAATCGAGTCTAGCGCCTGACCAACAGATCTTTTGCCTCTCGCTACAAACGGGAAAAATCACTTAGCGCATTGCTATTAGCGATTTGTAGCTCGAGCTTACTGTACTTTCCGCGTCCTTTACTTAACATGGGGAGCGCTAGAGATCTCTAGCGCTTTTGCAGCTAGCAGATCAGTTGGTGCCACCGCTAATTTTTTGAGGGGCGCTAATTGCAACATTTTACCTACTGCTTAACCCTGGTGCTAACTCCAAAAAAAACAGATCTTCGCCCAAAATTAACAGGCAATTGAAAGGAATGCAGCACAGGTGTTCTCTTGGCCCCATACCCTATAGCAATGGATCTGGTCCGCATTGTCGTTGCTGTTGCAGTCGGCTCTATTATAAAAGTATCCTTTATCCACATATATCCTAATTCTAATATATTGCCTAATTTTAAACATTTTATGCTGGGGGTTATTCATAGTATGGAAGCGGTTGATTATTAGGGTGACTGTGTGGACCATGTTTAAAGGGACATGTGAATAAGTCTTGCCCTGAAACATGTATTATTTATATGCTGCTGCAGGGAAATTTTTGTCGCTCACCTGGCCTTCCTTTTGGATCTATTAAATGCAGTGTAATGATTCTACCTGCTGTTGGGTGGCATTTATCATGCAATGCCCATCAGCCTTAATATATGTGTGCATCAAACCATGGATGATACGGCCACCTTGGATGATTTTAATAATGCAGGGGTGTGAGGTTATTCACTGGATGTGTTCATATTCAAGCTTGTGAGGGCGGGGGATAGGTATGGCCCGGCACTGGAAAAAAAACGTTCTATCCTGTACACAACCTTAGCGCTGGGTCTCAGCCCGGGTCTTAGGCTAGGGTCAGACGAACGCAGCTTTAACGTGCGTTTAGCCGCACAAAATCACGGCCGTGCTAGCAGCAAATGACGTCCAATGCCGGGGAACACACGAAGTACGGCCGCACGAAAGTTCGTCCGCGCAACGCAAGTGGCAAATGAACGCATTTTTTCGAGAACGTCAAACCGCTACTACTGACGTACAGAGTGCGCTGCGGCCGCATAGCGGCGTGTGTGTGTGATTGGGAGACATCAGACGCTGCTAATGTCCGGCCAACATAACGTCCAGACACAAAAAGTGTTTTATTGATGATCCGTACAAAATCACGGACGAAAAGGCGCATCGTATGACCGCTACCGCGTATTCCGTGAAAAAATATGTCCGTTCGTTCGACCGCACTTTTCCACGGTCGACGCGAAAAATGCGTTCGTCTGACCCTAGCCTTAGAGTTTTCCTAGCGTGCGCCAAACGACCTTGTTCATGGACTACTGCAGACAAGGTGATCTGTTCGTGGGTCGTCAGGCACTATGTTTTAGCAACTCGTGCTAAATGTTTCCTTTAGCGATGGCGTTTTAGCTCACACAGGTGATTGGGCCCTTAGTTTTATTCAGTGATATGATTTAGTGGTGAAAATTATTAGTGCCCCCCCAGTTTTGACTGCGGTATCTTCTGTGCCCCCCTAAATATTGTTCCTAGAGTCGCCACTGTCCACAGGTATAAAAAATTGACAATGAAATTGAGTGTCACGACATAAATATTAACAGGAGATCTAAAATAACACAGGAGGGTGATGAAAACGGAGTATATTGACCATTAAAGACATCATAAAAGCTACTGTATCATCGAAATGACTGCCGAGAAATGTTTTATAGAAACCTCCATTGAGTCTAGGTGGCCCCGGCGTGGAGAGCTCAAGCACAGCTACTGAAAGACGATTATTGCTTAAAACGCCAATCAACATCGGCTGACTTATCGACTTGTTTGTGGTCCTGCCCCTTTTCACATCTGTGTTGGGACGAAATCAGAAGAATTGGTGTCTCTGTTCTAGGGCTTAGAAATTCCTTAAAACCAGAGTTGTCCATTCTTGATGACATCACTACCTCCCCATGGGGTACATGAACTCAAACAAATAGATGTTATCTTCTGGCAGCTATTCATAAGAAAACTGTGTTGTCCCAATGGATCTCTCCTACTCCTCCCCCTTTTCCATGGTTTTACAAAACTTTACTCCCTCTTCTAAAGAGAAAAAGATAGAGAATTTACCACAAACTGGACACCGTTGATAAACCAGTTACAGGTTGAGTGCAGGCAGATCCTCCAGCCAATTTTTGTTTATACCTTCTGTCACTATGCAATTGATTTGGGACCGCCACCGGTCCGAGATGACATTGAAAACTTCCTGGCTTCAACTACAGTTTCCGCCCATTGACCCACAATAGCGCTCTGTCCCCCTGGTAGATGGTAACGCCGCCGATGTACAGGAGAATGATTGCCCCTGTGAGTCTAATTTCCATTGCTGCTCCTGTATCACTACTTTTCTTCTTATATGCAATGTCACGAGACTGTGGGCTCTATTACATTCTTCGCGCAAACGTTAACGCGTGCGCAAAAACGTATGTCGTATTACAATGTCCGTGCAAGAAATGCGCATTAACGTCTACCGCGGGGGATCCTGCGCGAACGCTGCGCGAGCGTACTGTACTGCGTGCGTCCTATACTTAACATTGTGAGCGCAAATGCGTTTGTGCGCTGGTATTACAATCTATGCGCAAAATTTAACGCACAGCGTTTGCGCGCATAATTTTAACACCTTTGAAAAGCTGGTGTTAACGGCAAATCTGAACGACCTGGCCGAACTCAAATACACCAGCCCAAAAAAAAAAAAATACAGCACAGTATAGTTACACATTCTACACATACCCAAACAATAAAATAGAGAAGTTGTGCGTGTTTTTTTTTTATTGATGCAACATATATGCGCAGATTGACTTTGACAGGCGCAAAAACTGAACGGGAGACAATTGTGGTTCATAATTCTGATTGGCTGAATCGCGTGAAAAAACAGTATGCACACTGATTTCTGCGCACAACGTTGCTGCGCGCGCGTTTTTGCGCGTCCGTTTTATGCACGTTATCTTTTGACGGATGAAAAATGCGCGAGGATTTTAATACCAGCGTTGTTTTACGCACGTTAACGTTTAACGCTGCGTGTAAAAATTCACGCGTTCTGCGTGCGTTTTTGCGTGAAGAATGTAACAGAGCCCCATGTGTCTTTGTACCTTGTATATTATTGTGTCTGAAATAAAGAGATTTGGGAGACAAAAACACATAGACCCACCAACTAGCCAACCAGGACATGAAATATATACAGGGTTATTCAGAGAAAGGTGAAAACCAGGAGAACTGGCAGGAGAAGAGAAAAATCTAGACCAAATAGCCGATTTGGAAAGTGAGATAAATCGGAGAATAATTCTGGTTTGGCTATTTTGACCTCGAATTTTCACTTCTCCAGTCATTCTCCTGAGTTTTTTCAAATTGTAAATAAATTTTATTCAAAATTAAACACACAATAAAAAAAAAAATCCGTTTAAAACCAATGAAAATGGAAAATCAAATTTTCTGGCAACAGGTGGATATCTTAGATCATTTTTAGAAAAAACTCATTTAACCCTTTCACTGCTGAGGACGTGTGGGGAATGTCCTCATTGACTCCAAAGGAAAGATAGGGGTGGAGATCAGTGTTCCTTTGAACCCAGATATTTCCCGACTGTTTTCAGCTAGCAGGGTCATGCTTGGTATAATTAGAAAGGCCAGAGCATGGCCTTTCCAATGATACCAAACATGACCATGTTTAAAGTAAAGAAAAAAAAATAATACAGAAAAGTTTTTTGTTTTTTTTTAAGACGTGAAATGGTTCAGCAGTGAAGGGGTTAAAGGTCCACATTGAGACTCGGCATATAATTGCCTCGATGAAATCACAGGTGTCCGTTTCAAGATTTAGTTTCAATGCACACATTAATTAGATTGACACCATATGGAGTCATAGAGGTTTTTTAAGTTCAAGCAAATTCGCCCCCTCTCTTTCCCAAGGTTATTCCACAACACAGAGAGAGACAAAAATTAGTCACTGAGTGTTGGTGCAGTAGCTTTTAAGTTAAACAGGCACATTCAATCATTAAGAGATTATTAGGCAAATTCAAGGAGGAGTCATAGGGCACCAAATCGGCCCATCAAGCCAAAGTCAAACCAAATGTGTATGACCAAATACAAATCCCATCACTTAGTTGCCAGAAACCAGGACATATGGACAAAACAGTTTAAAAGGTAGAAAAGCACCCAACGCGTTTCGTCGTTACTCAGAACGACTTCATCAGGAGTGATCCTACTAAGTGTGTGGTCCCCGTTTAAGTAGTATCGCCGAAGAAGAGCTCACAGGTGCGTTCAATTGGCGCATGCATTGCCGGATTTCCGGCATGACGTTCAAGCCGTCACTTCCGGTTATACGGCTACTTCCGGTCAGCCAAAAAATTGCCCCAAGTGTCAAAAAAGGCGAGCCATCCACAGGTCGGACGCCAAATTCGAGCTATTCCTTCCTCAAATTCAAGGGACACAATATTCCCCCCATTATTACCAATTGATTCACAATGGTGCCCGTTCTCATAGGGTATCTAAAGGAGCGATAACCGGATAACAGATCGGCATCATTTCCGGTCGCCGGAGTTTCCGGTTGCTCTTTAATGGTCACAGAAGTGGATAGGTGTATAGGAGGCTTGATTGTAGCACTCCAAATTCCTTAAAGTGAGGACTAAGGTCAATGGCTCGAATAGGGCGAATTCCCACCCCAGTCGCTCAAAAACAATAATTAAACGTTCAATTGAACAGAGGACCTCATTGTGAACAGTAAACCCTCAATCATTTCGAGCAAACACTGACCACCTCCTAAATATATATTAGGGATGGCACTCTTGAAGGAAAATATAAGGAATTATTTATCTCTTCTTTTAAGGATACCATTTTTATAGACGGGCAGAACGAATAGAGCTCTCATTAGCATAAGGTACTCAAATGTTGGGAAATTTTTCAAGCACCTAAGGAGGGAATCCCTATAAAACCTTTATGATGAAGTAATAATTATATTGAGGAGGAGCAAACCCAAAATAAGGGATGCCAAATTACTGAGGGGTTGGCTACATTTGGGATTAAATAATAATCTCAAAAAAAGGGGGGGGGACCAACGCACAAGTTTCACCTGAGTTTCACCTTTCTTTGAATAACCCTTATAGTAAAATTTCGAGACGTAACAGATTTGCTCCATTATGGACCAAGAAGAGGGAAAAACAAATATTTTTTTAGGGGAGAGGAAAGTGACAGAGAGAGACTGGAGACAATTCTCATCCCCTTTAAAAAGAAGAAGGAATAAAATCAGAGAGGGGGTGTCTGTCCGTCCGACAACGAATCACGTGAGGATCACATAAGTGAGATTAATCCTATTTTTATGAAAGTGGATTGTTATTTATTATTATTATTCTTTATTTATAAAGAGCCGGCATATTCCGCAGCGCTGTACAATAAGCACAGTATAGACAGGGTTACAATACATTGAACAATATTTGACAAACAGTACAGGAGGAGATGAGGGCCCTATTCCCGTAGGAACTCACAATCTAGGAGGGTTGGGGTTGGAAACAGGAGGAGAGGACTGTAAGGTGAGAGTGATTGATGGTTGCGTCAGTGAGTTGGGTGGTAGGCTTCCCTAAATAGGAACGTTTTAAGGGAGCGTTTGAAGGAAGAGAAGTTAGGGGAAAGTCTGACAGTATGAGGGAGAGCGTTCCAGAGAGTGGGGGCTGCGCGTGAGAAATCCTGCAGTCTATCATGGGAAGAGGTGATGCGGGGAGAAGCTAGGCGCAGGTCACTGTTTGACCTTAGGGAGCGGGCTGGGGTGTATTTGGTGATTAGTGAGGACAGGTAGTGGGGAGCTGAGTTAGTGAGGGTTTTGTAGGTAAGGATAAGGATTTTGAACTTAATTCTGCAGTGGATGGGGAGCCAGTGAAGGGACTCGCAGAGGGGAGCAGCAGAGACAGAGCGGCAGGTGAGGTGGATTAGCCTGGCGGAGGCGTTCAGGATGGATTGTAGGGGGGAGAGGCGGGACAGAGGGAGGCCAGATAAGAGATTATTGCAATAGTCAAGTCGGGAGTTTACAAGGGCGTGGATGAGTTGTTTTGTGGTGACAGCGGTAAGAAATGTCCGAATTCTGGAAATATTGCGTAGTTGGTAGGGATGAGCTGTTCGGTTCGATCAGTTCGGAGTTCGATTCGAACATCGGCAGTTCGAAAGTTCGCGAACTTCGAACTTTTTGGCGTGTTTGGTTCGAGTTCGAATTTTTTTTTTGAAAAAGTATAAAAAAAAAAATGCTTAAAAAATACTAAAAAATCTAGAAATAAAGAGACTCTTTACTGCAGAATATTATAAGCAACGGTTTATTAGATATTGAATTAAAAACTAATGTCTAGGTGCAAAGATTCTCACCTCTAAATGACCTGTGCTCTCAAACGGCGTAAACAACAGGTGTTTAATTAGTGTTTGGAAATAACATGTGCTTCTAATTAGTCCAGTCTCATGAATTTGATACATTGTATGCAGACTGGGAGTGCTAGGTGTCGTGTGTGGGTCTGTTATGGTGAGGTTTCCATACATCCTACAAATCCGCCACTTCACAGGCAGGTTATGGGGACCTCCTAGGCACGATATTTGAAGGAATTTTTCGTTTTTATTTTTAACCCTTATTTTATGGAAAACTCACTGTTCCTTTAACCCTTTCACTGCTGAGGCATTTCACCGCTGTGTGCTGAGCTAATTTTTACCGCTTTCGCTCATAATGTTTAAACGCGTTTTGAAGTCACATTTTATTATACGACCCAGACATATTATATATCGTTCTTTCCGGCAGACTCGGCAGATTCATAATATATCATTTTTATATGTATACGTCATGTTCTGCCTGTATATTATAAAAAAAAATGCAATAAAACTTGAATTTTTAATCATCCGCAGCGTGTAAAGTGTTTTTTTCCACCTTTTATCACATGAACATTTGCGGTTATATATTCTATAGGGTGTGCTTGTACAAAAATTAGAAATGGGGACTTACTAAATTTTTTGGGGGGAATTATGTGATTTTTAGCAAACGCACACCATAGGAAAAAATCATTAGTGCAGCATCATTGTTCACATTATAATTGAAATGTGAACAATATTGCTGCATTAATAAAAATAACACACAAAAAAATACATGTTTTTATTTTTTTACTTTATACCTGGTCATGTTGGGTATCATTTGAAAGGCCATGCTCAGGCCTTTCGATTGACACCCTCCATGACCCCCTAGCTGCCACGGTTCTGGAGATATTGGGGTTCAAATGACCCCCATATCTCCACCAGGGGATTCCGGGCAGCTAGGGGTTCCCCGGCTATCTGACGTCATCACGCTATGCGTGAGGACGTCAGGCAGTGAGGGGGGACCCGGGGGTGGAGCCGCCATCCAAGATGGTGGCCCCCACCGGAGCTAGGCCGCACTTCGGCGCCACAAGGTGACCCGGTGCCTAAGGGTTTAAAGCCAGGCACCGCTTAAAAGGGGAGACTCTCCCCTTTTAAGCGGTGCCTGGCTTTTGTTTGTGGGACCTCCCGATCAGGAGGGAGAGGGATCCGAATGCATGGCGCGATGACGTCATTTACGTCAGGAGGAGCTTGACTTCAGCGTCTGAGGACACTGAAGTTAGAACACCGCGGGACCCCGGACAGAGAGATGAGTATCTCCGCCGGGGGTCCCGCAAAGCTGATGACGTGTGGGACACGTCCTCCTCAGCATACAGCGGGAGTAATTGAGGACGTGTCCCACACGTCGTCAGCAGTGAAGGGGTTAAAAACGTCTTTTTTTTTAAAACTTTTTGTCCTTGTTTCCTGTCCCCCAGGGCACTACCCGGACCCGGACATTGTTTTTAAAGGTTTCTATACATCCTACAAATCCGCCACTTCACGGGCAGGTTATGGGACCTCCTAGGCACGATATTTGAAGGAATTTTTCGTTTTTATTTTTAACCCTTATTTCATGGAAAACTCACTGTCCCTTTAAAAACGTCTTTTTTTTAAAACTTTTTGTCCTTGTTTCCTGTCACCCTGGGCACTATCCGGACCCCCATACACCTTTTATGGCAAATATCTAGCATATATGCCCTCTTGGAGGGCACTCTAAAAATCGAACTTTGAGTCCCATTGACTTGTATTGAGTTCGTGTTCGAGTTCGAATTCGAACTTTTGAAAAGTTCGAGTTCGAACCGAACTCGTGGGTGTTCGGCTCATCCCTAGTAGTTGGTATCGGCAGGAGGAAGAAAGAACTGGATGTGGGGGATGAAGGAAAGAGCAGAGTCAAGTGTCACTCCAAGACTGCGAACCTGGTTTGATGGGGAGATGGTGATACCCTCCACCGTGATAGAGAAGCCATGAGAAGTCTAATGATATCAAACATGACCCTGCTAGCTGAAAACAGTCAGGAGATATCGGGGTTCAAACAAACCCCTATCTTTCCTTAGGAGTCAATAAGGACGTTCCCCACACGTCCTCAGCAGTGAAAGGGTTAATTTTTATTGAAAATAGGTATGAGTTTGTCACCAGGCACATGTGAGTTCATTGTATCTTGATAAGTTTTGTCCATCTGTATTTTTTTATTAATAAAATACATTAATAAACAATATACATTTTTCATGTAATACTATCATTTATAGAACTTTAAAGTTTAGGTACCTAATGATTTGGGTGTTTCCGTTACCGTAACATCTGGAGTACTGGAGACTGTTTCTGTTGTAGGAAACTCCTTTCCATTTGAAATCTCCTTCGTCTGGTCGGACTGAATCTCACTGCCGTCCTCTAGTTTTCCATCGGTAGGACTTCCAACAGCCGGTTGTTTGTGATCTGGATCCTAGGAATATATGAGATGATCGGTTTTAGTGCTAGAAAAAGCAATAATCATGTATTTAAAATAGTTTGTTTTTCAATGGCACATTGTTTTTGAAGATTAACACCTTCACTGCCGAGCCATTTCACGTCTTAAAAAAAAAAAACACGTTTTTCTTTTTTTTTATTATTTTTCTTCTTTACTTTAAACATGGTCCTGTTTGTATCATTGGAAAGGCCATGCTCTGGCCTTTCTAATGATACCAAACATGACCATACTAGCTGCCAACAGTCGGAAGATATTGGGGTTCCAAGGAACTCCCTATCTCCACCCCTATCTTTCCTTAGGAGTCAATGAGGATGTTCCCCACACGTCCTCAGCAGTGAAAGGGTTAATTCCATAATCAATAGCCCGGGCAATCCAGATACTGGATCGGAAATATGTTTAGCAATGCTAAACAGTGATGGACCGGTCACACATGGCTGTGTATGTAAGGGAGGTATGTTTGAAGCAGCAACGTTTCGGTCCTGACATAGGACCTTTCTCACGCATTGCTGAGTAATAAACTCACTAGCCACATGGAACTATTACTGTTGCACCAACTGTTCATATGTCGCTTCACTATGAGTTTTTAGTTGCCATTTTCTAGTTTCTGATTTTTTTTTGTCTTTCAGGCATTGACGCAACTGCGATATTCTTCAGTATGTTTCAATGATTTTAACTCTCAATAATTATAAGTTAAGTTGGTGCTGAACACAACTTAGATGTTACAGGCGTCACAAATGGAAAATGTTTACGTCTGCTGTTTTCCATTTGCGGGTCGCCTTTAACGTCCATACTACGATTACATACTCCATACTACTGAGCCTCTTTGCCAGAAGTTCGAGTCATATACTTTTGAGTTGAGCACCACTGGTGTTATCTGCTCCGGGAGACAATAGGACTTCATGGAGACAGAAGAGATCTTGTAGGAGCTCTGCAAGAGCTCGAGTGAGTGAGATACAGCCAGGAGGGATACTCAGAACGAGGAAGAGGCGGATTGTGCCGCTTTCCCCACCAAGGGATCTGAGGTGACTATGGGATTATTAGGTGGGTGTAGATTTGTGTGTTATGAGATTGTACTGAAGTGCAATCACATAACACCAGGGTCTGAAAAATGTTATTCAAACCTGAATAATGTCAGACGCAGATGGAGAACGAGCTGGTTGAAATAGCTCTTTCTCCATCTGCTGGGACCACATTAGCGTCTCCCGTACAAAGTATAGGAGACTTAATGTACAGTAACTTGGTGGTACATCCAGGACGGAAGCTGAACCTGCATCTCGGATGGCATTTTTTTTTAAAAACGACTGGATGACTTCCTGCAGACACAGAATATTAAGGGTTATAATATTTAATATGTGGGTAAAAGCTTCTTGATCCAAGGAGAAATCTGACGCCATTCTGGGGCCAAGAAGGAATTTTCTCCCAGTATGTTGCATATTGGCGAGCGCTTCAGACTGGGTTTATTGCCTTCTTTTGGATCAACAGCAGTAGGTGATGTGTGAGAGGCTGAACCCGATGGACGCATGTCTTTTTTCAGGCTATGTAACTATGTAATTAAAAATTAAGCACAGCGTTCGAGCCGTTGTGCGGCCACTTTGTGATCTGGACTCTTATCTTTGACCCGGAATGCAACCTTACTCCTGTCTCATTTAAGACCTGAAAATAGAAGTGCAAGGGGACATGATTGTCACTTAAATATTGCCTGTATGAATGATAAAGGCATGACACTTAGCATAAATATCTAATTAATGCGTATACATACTTTATAGTTTGTGTGAACATTGGAAACTGTAATTCCTGGCGTGGTGACCCAATAAGGGGGCAGCTTCTTGCGCATGCATAACTTATTATGAAATCAAATTACCTGGTCAGCTTGGCGACGACCAAGGTTTTGGAGGCATTTTTCTTCCAGGCGTGCTATAGTCAAGCTCTGGTTGTTGATAACAGAGGTCAAAAAGTTATACTTCTCTTGCAGATCCTTGTATTTGGAAGCCAAATTTTGCACTTCAGTGGTGGCATTGAGTCCTCGGTTTCCTCCATGGGTGATATCTGTTGTCTCATTTGTCCTTTGAAGAACTTCATGAAGGAACTGGGTCTGGAGCTGACTGAGGCGGGACCCCATATTCCTGCTCTCTTTGCGTAGATACTCCATTTCTGTGGTTACATCATGGTCCACTTCTACAAGTTTCTTTAGCTCCTGGATTTCTGCTTGCTGGCGGTTTAACTCTTCCTTCAGCTCCTGTAACTCACTTCTGTTTATGGCAAGTGTTTCGGGAAACCTTGCTGTGCTTACACAGATAGCTCCAGATATCTTCTGCTGCGGGACCACAAAGGTGTATGTGCACTTGGGCCGACTGGCATTATTATTCCAGGAATATTCATTTAGTAGTTGTGATAGGCAGAGACAGGGCATTACGATCAAACACAGACGAATAGAAAAGGTCATTGTAAAGTTTGGGATTCCAGCGAAATGTTTTTCGGAAGCCCAGTAGATATCTGCAAGATAATAAAAAAAAACAAGTCCCATGACATGCATGGCTCCTTCAAAACCCTCTTTTTTATTAAAGGTCTTTGCAGTTGATCATATTGAAATGTATGCAGTATTAAATTCCTCTGGTGACAGAGTTACATAGGCTGAAAAAAACATGTGTCCATCAGGTTCAGCCTCTCACACATCACCTACTGCTGTTGATTCAAAAGAAGGCACAGTCTCTGACCCAACCACCTCAACAGGCAGAGTTTAAATGTTAGCAGTCCATTATCTACTCGTTTATTTGTTTCTTTAGTTCCGCTTCAAATCTTATGGGGTTATTCAGAGAGAGTCGATCTGGCCCCGAAATGTAACCAGACACCGAAATTCCCCGTACGGTGACATTTTGGGGCCATTCAGCTATTCAGAGAACAGGCAATTTTGGCGAATTGCCTGCACATACGGTGCCTGTTCGACGGCAGTGAAATCCCCCATAGAGAAGCAATGGTTAATCTATTCAGAGACACCGAACAGCAGAGAAAAGTTGCCGAAGTGTCCTGCTGTTCGGTGGTTTCATTTGGCAGGTTTATTCAGGCGAATACCATAGGCTTAAATGTAAAAAAAAATCCCGTATTAATCCAATATCTAATAAACCGTTTATTATTTTATTCTGCACTAAAAAGTTTCTTTAGTTATTGATTTTTTAGGATCTTTTATGCATTTTTGGGTTGTTTTTTTTAAAATTGTTATTGAATTTTTCTGTATCAGACCTTTTTATTATCATTCATTGGATCTTATATGTAAATTCCAAACATTTTCGTTCAGTAGTTTTTTGCAAACAGCATTTCAATTTTGACACTTTCAAGCGACTGTTTTTTTACCCCATTCGTCAGCTTGTGAGCTTTTTCCGGCGGCTGCTCTGCGCTGTGATCGGCGGCTCGTCTGCTTTTTCCAGCGTGGTTTTTTGTGGCAGTTTCTTGCGGGTTTTCAGTGGGTTTTTGGCGAGTGTTCGACAGGTGATCAGCAGGTTTGCGGCGGGTTTTCCCTGTACTCCAGGGACCCTGCGGTGAATGCTGAAACTTTGATTCCCCGATGTGCAGGGAAGCACGGGGAACGAGAAGGAACCGAAATGTCGGTGAATAACCCCTTTACTCTTCTCGTTTTTTCACCGAAATCTACCCCATTTTCAAACTGCTCTCCAAGTTTGTCATGTAACTTCTGATGGTCATTTTTTGGAGACTGGTAACAATGCCTCAAGATTTTGCATGTCACAAGGAGAAAAGATTTGAAGGGACACTCTAGCCAACATGACCATATAATTGATATTAAATGTGCATAGTGAGTTAAGTGTTGCTGCCTTCCTTCTCCCTTTCTACTGGGTGTTCTGGCAGGATGATTCAGCCTTCCAAAGTGAAGGACTTTCCCCCACTTAAGGGGTTATTCAGAGAGCTCTCTCGTTCTGCGCACTACGGCAAATTAAATTTGCCGACCCTGCGGTGAATTCAGCATTCACCGCAGGGTCTCCGAAGTGCGCGGAAGGAATCCGCCTAACACCGCCGACCAACCTGACGAAAGCAGCCACCGAACATTGAACAGATCACCAAACAAAGCCAACGATCTGCCAAACAGAGAGTGGAACGAAGCAGACAATCCACCGAACTGACTACCGAACACCATCGATCAGCCGCCAAATGCCGCAGAAAAGAGCCGCTCAGGCGCCGAACTGAAGGGCAATGAAAGGAGAGATCCGGCTGGTCATGTGACCGCCGGCGTCTGCTTCAATAGAGTCCTATGGACTCCACTGAGAGGATGCACTCAGCTGCGCTTAACGCTGACACGCGCATTCCGGGGGTTACTGCCTGCAAACAATGCAGGCAGCATCTTTTGCGCCTGAATTGTAATCTAGCGTTAAAACGTGGGCGCAAGGGGGAAAACTGGGGACGCAGTTTTTCCTCCCTAGGGCCCATTTTTTAACGCTAGGAATGTAATGTGGCACAATGTGTTTCAATGAGGTGTGTCGAAGCTAGGCCGAACATGGACTGTAAACTGAACCTTGCCTTATGGGGTCACAGTAATTGCAAGAAGTCATCGTATGATGAAGCCCTCAAACAGCTATGGACTTTTGATAAATTGCATAATAAAAGTGCTAGCTTGACCGCCACATTACCATAAAAGATTTTTTAGGCTATGTGACAGACATGTTATGACCCGGGGCAACAAATCCAGAATGGTCCCCTGCCCAATGTCTGCAAAGCCTCAACTGTACACATGTACGCAGACGACACCGTAACCTATACCAGCAAACCAAATCTCCCGCAGCTGGAGGCCGTGTTGCAAGAACAATTCACAGAGGTAGAAAAGAGGATCAAAGATAACAAACTTTTCTAAATACTGACAAAACTGTCACAATGCTCTTTGAAACAGCACCTAAACTACACAAATTGCAAACTCCCCATCTATGTGTCAGGACAAAATCAAATGGCACGCTGACCACAATCACTTCTCTCAAATATCTAGGTATGTGGTTAGACCCAAATCTATCCTTTGGCCCCCACATTGAGAAACTCTCATCTAAACTCTACCCCAAACTAGGTGCCCTGTACAGAAACAAATCCTGCCTGAGCCCCGCGGTAAGAAAGCAGATTGTACAACAAATGCTTATGCTGGCTATTGAATATGGAGATGTAGTGTATGCAGCTGCCCGCAAACACACCTTCATAAACTTACTACATTGTATAACTCATTCTGCCACTTTGTGCTACAATGTAACTACATGACCCACCATTGTGACATGTTAAAAGAGCTAAACTGGCCGTCACTGGAATCTAGATGTACCCTTCACCTGGTGTTTAAGAGCTTTTCTGGGAAGCTACCACCCTACCTGAATAGGCTGCTTCCCCCAGCAGTTCCCTCATCCTATAACCTCCGATCCAGGACCTGAACCTTACTTGCAATACCACAATACAAAAAGAAAGTGGCTCGATCCTCATTTTCCTACAGAGCACCGCAGTTATGGAATAACCTCTCAGACATCAAATCTTCCCCCAGACTAAAGTCACTTAAGAGATCTCTATTAACATACCTGGATACAGAATGCACCTGTAAACATGTAACACAATGACTATATACAGAATGCACCTGTAAACATAAACATAGTGACTATATACAGAATGCACCTGTAAACATAAACATAATGACTATATACAGAATGCACCTGTAAACATGTAACATAGTGACTATATACAGAATGCACCTGTAAACATGTAACATAGTGACTATATACAGAATGCACCTGTAAACATGTAACACAGTGACTATATACAGAATGCACCTGTAAACATGTAACATAGTGACTATATACAGAATGCACCTGTAAACATGTAACGTAGTGACTATATACAGAATGCACCTGTAAACATGTAACACAGTGACTATATACAGAATGCACCTGTAAACATGTAACAGTGACTATATACAGAATGCACCTGTAAACATGAAACAGTGAGTATATTTCCTACATATTTATTTTCTGTGTTAAGCTGTATATTTGTGTTGTTTTTAATATCTTGCATTTTATTACTTTGGATTTCTGTACCTACTGTAACACTTCAATGTTCTTGAATCCAGGACATACTTGAAAACGAGAGAAATCTCAATGTATCCTTCCTGGTAAAATAAATAAATCTGGAGGGACTGTCCAGGTGCTCCTGCAATATCTTGGCAGCTCTGTCTTATTCCCGTTCTTTCTTTTTGTGTATACTGTTCCTGATTTTTTAGACACGGTTTTGACTAGACGTGTGTTTGTTTGTTTGTTTGTTTTCCTCCTTCCAGCATCTCTGTCAGAAGGGTGAGTCTCCAACATTTTAGAAGAGAGTTTGTTTATCCGTTCTGCAAATAACTCAGGTCTACACTGTTTATTCAACCAAGGTCCACTCCATTATTTTTTCTATTTGTCTGACCCATTGAATATACAATGGTGTATAAATGTTCGGCTGGTCTGTGTAATATATCTCTGACCTACTGCATTCAGTCTCGACTAATGTTTATGGCTTTCTTGGAAAAATCTTATCATACTAGATAAATAATTTGAGGAATGGTAAGCCTCTTTTAAGTCGAAAGAGGGATCATCCATATGATGGAACTGTCTGTTTTAGGCCCTATTCCATAATTCACGCTAAAATGGGGCCGCTAACGGGTAAAATCTGCATCTGCAGGTTTTGCCGTAGCGCCCCCATTTTAGCATGATATTCCTGAGCACCTCTTCCCAGAACCCAGCACTAACCACTGGAATACTCGAGGTAGCGTTTCCACGCTGCTGCAAATATCACCTCTTGGAATTCATAGGACTCCAAGGAGGTTTACGCTTCCGGGACACGAGCCTTGCCTGATCTCACTCTTGCGAGATCGAGCAGCATCGCAGAGTGATCGCAGAGGGAGACTGGGAACTATTTGCCCCCAATCTCACTCTGCCTGCGGCCAGAAGAAGCGGCGAATCGGGCAACCATTCTTGCTGCGGGATAAGAGGTGAGTATGGGATTTATTAGGGGGGTTTAGGAGTAGCTAAATGTTGCCTTGTTAGTCCTGACGATAATTAGTGCTAGGACTTTACAATACCTTACTTATCGAAACGCTAACGGATTGCGCTCCCCATGTTAAGTATAGAATGTACAAAGTGCGGAAGCTAGCGCAAAAAACGATGCGCTGAGGGATTTTTCACGGGTTTAGCGTCAGGAAGGTAATATGGGGGGGTGTCATGCCCCATGATCCAGCATTTATTTGTATATTTTAATCTTATATGTTGAATCTGCCTTTGCTGCTTACGGTTGTGATTTCATAGCTATTTTGTTCCTGCTGGGTCACCATGTCCTTGCTGCTTCCAGCTAGCTCTTCCCCTTTTTTCTCAGTCTAGTTCTGAGGTAATTACTGGTCACCTAGCAGCCATCTTAGCTCTATGTTGGACAGAACTAACGTCTTTTCACCTGCATTGCTGTACACTATTACAAAGATTGTCAGTCTGATCATTAAAGGTTTCAACTGGATTCATCTTTCTACGTGTCAGTTTTGCTGAGTTGACGCTGTCTGCCGAACATCCATCGTGTGAGTACTGGTCAAATACAGACTTAGTTAGTCTCAAGCATCTACGCCTCACAGCTTTGCTAGCAAGGCAGAATAGGGGGCATGTGTTAAATTAATTTATCCTGGCGGCAACGCTTACATATCCGAATGCTAACATTAGCGTTCTCTAGGGAATAGTGCCCTTAGGTGAGGAAAGGAAAAGCAGCTGCTGCAGTGCTGATCCTTCTGAATGACGGATAGAGACAAAGTAACTGGGAAGCGATTCCAGGGTTTTGGATAAAAGATTGATCAGATTGAAACCACTGGGCCTATAGTATAAAGGGATAAAGTGGTGTGCAAAGAGAGTTTTATGTGCTAATGTTCGGTTCTTGCTGCACTTTAATTCAAATTCGTAAATACATGTTTTTGGTAACGAAAGGGTTAACAAGCAAAAAAAGGCTTTGGTGACTCAATACCTCTGAAAGGGTTAATCACAGGCTGAAAACAACAGCAGACAGCAGAGAGGAAGCAGTGTTTTGTGCTGACAAGTGGGAAATTAAGCCAAAACCTCAGAGTTCTGGACTTGGCAGAGTTTTTGTCTGGTTAAAAATATTACATTTCATGGAAAACCTATGTTAATGTGTAGGCAGACACTGCCAGTGGAAATATGTGACGTGTGGTTTCTGTTTCTCCTTTGTGTCTAAAGCTTGTTTCCCTTCTATAATCTGTAAAATGCCAACCAAGAGACTGTCTGCCACTGGTAATATTATACGTACCCCGATTAATCTGCTGTAATGCGCCGTGCCTTATCCTAACATTGTAACAAACAGACATAAGGGGGTTATTCAGAAAGCACCGAACTTTCAGTGAAATTTCGGTGCTTTCTTGTTCGGTGCACCTTGGTGCAATTCGGCGAGGCCAGTTCGCCAACCCTGCAGTGAATTTACTATTCATCACAGGGTCCCGAAGTGCACCGAACATAGAGCCGCCGAAGACCATCACCGATCAGCCTTCTGAACGCCGCCAAAGAGCGCCGAACTGACCGCCGAACTGCAGGGAAAAAAAAACGGAACTCTGCTATTCTTTAACTCCTTCACTGCTAGGCCATTTCACCTTTTGTGAGCTGAGCTCATTTTTACTGGTTTTGCTCATCATGTTTAAATGCAATATGAAGTCACGTTTTATTATACAACCCAGACAAATTAAATAGGGGTTAACTCCCGAACTGACGTCATCCGTCCAACGCGATACCGTCAGTGGGTGGGGGCATATCCCGGAGACTTGGCTGACATCTAAGATTTCAGCCACCTCCAGGAGAGGACCATGATCTGGCGCCGATTGAGGCACCTATGGGGTTAAAAACAGGTACCGCTGGGAGGGGCAGCCTTTCTTCTGTGGCTGCTAGCAATGGGGAGAGAGGGGTTGTGCCGCCTTCACAGCAGAAATGTAAAATGCTATGTGTTTAGAGACGCCATCTAGTGGCCGTTTATTTTTACAGCACCCTGGTATTCAGCCTTCCCAGAATTCCTATAGGCTAAGTCATGTGCTTCCCTCACTATTACAGGGGATTGTGGGAGAGAGGCCACCATTTCCTTCACCACAGGAGCTGGAAGGAACACCTCATTACAATCTCTCCCCCTATTGAAAGCATCGTCGGTATGGTTATGGTCTAAATTCCTCCCAGTCACCTTACAGTTTCCCTCAGCTTTAGAAGCACCTTATGTGCTGTGAATTTGTAAACCCTTACATTGCAGCCAGCTGCTTTTCATGTAATCTTAGTCCGGCCTAGTTATAAAACCCCCACGTTTTATATGGACACATCCGGTTTTGTATTATTATCTATGTAAAACACGTATATATTCTGTATCTTTATATCGTATATTTCTGTTTTCCTATAGTTTTACCACATTCCTACAACGGGTTAATAAAACCTTCAGACTGCAAACCGGTTCCGTTCATTGACTCGTAGGAGAGGTTTACCTGCCTGTTAAGCTGGACATAGACCCCGGGGGTACGTGGAGTGGGGACAGGACAGGGGTCCTAAGGACCCCCTCCAGGAGGCCACAGCAATCGGCCGAAATACCAGGCGATTGCCGCTGCAAAGTCAAAATGCAGTCAGCGCATCTTCCTGTGCAGCAAAGTAGTTAAAAGGTGTTTAATACAATAAAAACACATGAAAATATGTGGAAATAATAAAGAAATGGTCCTTTAAAAATTCTGTTGTTACACAATATTAAAAAAATGCCTTTAAAAAAAAAAAAAGAGAAATTGGGAATCAAATAGTACAAAAAAAATATTTAAAAAGAGACTTTGCTGAAAATGAAAAGAATAAACGGTTGAATAATTTTTTTTAAAAAAATGATAATTTTTTTTACAATTGAATCCTATGGGATTTGTCTGTTTAAACCTGTCGAGCCGAAGCACCGAAAATCAGGGCATTTCACAGACACGTCGGTGCAGTTCAGCGTTCTTTGAATAGATTCACCATTACTTCTCTATGGGACAATTTCAATGCCGCCGAAGGTTGAAGATCTGAGGCGAACTGCACTGTATTATGATTTGCCAGTATTCGGCGAACTGACAGCTTTGTGAATAGCCAAACTGCCACGAAATTGCACCATACTGGGAAATTCACCGTTCAGTGCAATTAGGTTGCAAGTTCACTGCTTATTGAATAACCCCTATAGACTTCAGAGATCCAAACACCAGAGATCAAAACACCAGAGATCAGAGCAACAGAGATCAAGCTGTGCAGGTTGTTTAAAACATCTCAAATGCCTTACCAAGTCAGCCAGAAACAAACCACCTGCATAGATGAGCACACCACACAACGATTTCCGCAACGTCATCCATGTGGAAAAGAGCGAAAGGACAATAAAATACTACAGAATATCTCAGGAGAGCAGGAAATGGAGGAAAATAAAAGGGTAGGTAAGATGATAGTCTGAAATATACATATTAGGGGGACTGACTTAACCCCTTCACTACCGTGATCATGTATATCATTGTTTCCCAAACCTGTCCTTAGGACCCTCAACCAGGCCAGGTTTTGCAGATCACCTTGGGGAAATGCAGACTGAATCCTGCAATCACTGAGCAGCAAATCATATCACCTGTGCTGTGCTTTAGATATCTGTCACACCTGGCGAGGCGGAGGGTCCTGAGGACAGGTTTGGGAAACACAGGTGTATACACATTCAGAGTAGCAGACACTGCAGCCTGAGATCATGTTAACACCCAGTATCTGGGACTGTGCTGTTCGATTGCAAATTAAATTCGTTTGTTGAAAATTAATTCAGATTCTATTGGATTCTGAAATCTGGAAGAGTATGAAATCATTCCAGATAAAAAGGTGCTCGATCTCTAGTTACTGATATGCGTTTTTGGGGGGCGTGCCAATTGATGGTCGAGAGCGGAGAGCTTCTCCTGCTGCATATAGGTCTTTTTGGTGAATCTGAAGCTGGGAGCCTCTCCCTACCTTCACTCTACCACTGGCCATCAGGTGCAGTACTCCGCCGCGATCTGAGCACCTTGAAATTCAACACGCAGCTACCTGATGGGTAAGAAGCCTAGGGGCAATGGAGCTGTGGAGACCCCCGCACTCCTGACATCTGCCTCTCACAGGTGGAGGACTGGGGCAGCGGATGCCGCATCCCAACCTGGCTGGGCCCGAACCGGCTAGCCCTCAGATGGCAGTAGATGAAGGCATGCCACCTGTCCCACACGTGGTGCCACTAGATTCGGGTGATGATGGTCTTCCGACCACCAAAGGAAACATCTGTGCCTTACTGGCTGATGCCAGGAAGTCATGGCAAGCGGATTTGCACTCCTTCGGTGCTGCTCTGGCTGTGATCCAGACCCAATTAGTGAATGTCCAGGCTCGTGCACAGGAGATAGAGGACATGCAGGCCACGACCTCTACTCCCCTGTGTGCACTTCAGCAACAAATCAATGGCTTGCAGTCAGACGTGGTGGCGTTGGAATCCAGACACAGACGTCAGAATATAAAGCTCTGTGGGATGCCAGAATCTGTGCAGGAGTCGGACCTATTGGCGTATGTTACGCATTTTATAGCTGCGATTCTTCATATTTTGGCGGTGTTCGTAGGATTCCCACCCATCCGGTTTTGACCCGGACCGTCCGGTTTTGGAGTCATATGTCCGGGTTTGACACCCCCTGCCACCCAGACACATGACTCTGAGGTACCGGGCCGGGACAAACTCTCCTCCACATACTAACACGTCATGCGTTCCCCTAGCACCGCGGTCCTCTCCTCTGTCAAGTTAGGAGACGCAGGGCGTGCACGCTCCACCCACTCTGCCAATGACTGACAATGTGGGAGTGGTATGGTGGGTGCTTCGGTGACTGCTCTTCCTCCCCACCTCCTCACATGTCCCACTGTCAGTCAGAAGGCGCAGGCGCAACGGCTCACGTGACGAAGACATTCACGTGCTTGTGGCCACGTTCCTGGCTCCTGAGTCCCGACTCCAGACGTGTCAAGTCACTGTCTTCACTCTGACAAAAGTTGAAACTGAGCGCAGCATCAAATGTAAGAATCCCCTGCCCTCTCCCTTATATTATACCCTTGTCTTATGCCATAAAAATACGAGTCTGTGCCAGCCATAATACCAGTGTCAGCCATAACACCAGTGTGCCAGTGCCAGCCATAATGCCAGTGCCAGCCATACCAGTGTCAGCCATAACACCAGTGTGCCAGTGCCAGCCATAATGCCAGTGCCAGCCATACCAGTACCAGCCATATCACCAGTGCCAGCCATAATGCCAGTGTGCCAGTACTAGCCATAGTGCCAGCCATAATGCCAGTGCCAGCCATAATACCTGTGTGCCAGTGCCAGCCATAATGCCAGTGCCGGTCATAGCAGTGCCAGCCATAATACCAGCCATAACACCAGTGCCAGCCATACCAGTGTGCCAGTGCCAGCCATAATACCAGTGTGCCAGTTCCAGCCATGCCAGTGCCAGCCATAATACCAATGTGACATGCATAATACCACGTGCCATAATATATACGCATAATGTAAATATACACATAGGGCCAAATTACATACTTGGCACTAACGTTGGCACTCACCTGCGTGAGCGATAACATTAGCCCAAGTATTTAATGCAAATTACAATCCAAACGCTAATGGGTTAAGTAAGCCGTTAGCGTTTGGTATCTTTTCAGCGCGAGCTTACTGTACTTTGCGCTCCCTATACTTAACATGGGGAGCGCAAAGTGTTAATCAGCGTTAGGATTACAAAGTCCTAACGCTGATTAACGTACAGCCGCGGTTAACAAAAAGTTAACCAGAGCCAGGACTTGGTGTTAACGGATTCCGCTTTGCAGAATCCGTTAACACCAGCCAAAAAAATTAAAAAAAAGGAACCGTATACTCACCTCCTGTCCCGTGGCAAGGACTGCGGCTCTGTCCGCCTCCTCAGTCCGTCTGCTTCA
Source organism: Leptobrachium leishanense (assembly GCA_009667805.1). NCBI lineage: Eukaryota > Metazoa > Chordata > Amphibia > Anura > Megophryidae > Leptobrachium > Leptobrachium leishanense. The sequence goes on from CM019065.1 coordinate 46,520,468, forward strand.
ATGGAGTCCTATGGACTCCATTGAGAGGATGTGCGCGGCTCTTAGCGCTGCCACGTGTATCCCGTGGCTTAGAGCCCGCAAACAATGCAGGCAGCTTTTTTAGCGCCTGCATTGTAATCTAGCGCTAAAACGTGGGCTGGGGGGGGAAGCTGCGGGCACAGTTTTTCCTCCCTAGCGCCCACGTTTTAGCGCTAGGAATGTAATTTGGCCCATAGTGTGTACGCCACAAAAAAATGGCTGCCCGAACCCAACACTATAGTGTTTGGGTTTGGCATGAAGAAGATGTGGCAACCCTAGGTGTTCGGGATCCCATTTCGATGGTCCTTCGAGTTAAGAAGGCTGCCTTGGCTCCCGCTGGAGTTCCCTGGGACATCATTGCGGCAGTTCAGGATGCAAATCTCCATTCCGCGTTGTTTCGAGCAGTTTGGAATACTCCTACTGCGCCCTTTGAAGGGGCCTTTATTGTATTGTTTCAGGACCTTCCCTTTCTGGTTGTCACTGCTTGGCGTCGCTTGACTCGCTTTTAACCTGCGACAGCTCTCCTTCGAACTCATGGCATCCGCTATCACTGGGGTGCTCTTAGTCCCTTGATAATCCGCCGGATGATGGGCTTACACTAATGGCCTCTGTGTCTGAGGAAGCTGGTGTTTATCTTCGTTCAATGGGACTACTCCCAGACTCCCCGCACCATGCTGCTACGGGATTGCCTGGTACCTCAAAGTGCCCCTGATTGAGCGTTCCTTTGGTGACTCGGATGCTATTTTTGCTTTGTTTTATTGTCTCACGGATACGCGTTTTTCCGATTCTAATTCAGCTCTTTCAGTCAGGATTTCTTTCATGGAATTATCCACAGGACGTTAAATGTAACATCTATAAAGCTTATGGCGAACCTTGGCACCCCAGATGTTTCTGAACTACATGTCCCATGATGCTCAGTTAGCCTTATATGTGACTAAGCATCATAGGACATGTAGTTACGAAACAGCTGGGGTGCCAAGGTTCGCCATCACTTCTCTATAAGGTCGAATACCACCTGCACGAGGTGCCACAAGTGCACATCTGAGTCGAACATAGTAAGACTCTACTATAGATAATTTCGGTCATTTACAGCACTTACCAACTGCATTATGTGAACCTACTACACTATGAATTTCTATTTTCTCCATTTTCCTTTTGCGGAACAATTTTAATGTGATTACACATAGGGCTGTGTCATCGTGCAGCTTCTTCAGAGCCAGTTACTCCAGACTCTCTGCCATGTGAGTAAGTTGTATTATTCACGTTTACATCTAATATATCAGACAATATTACACTGTTATTTTCTTCTGTTTTCTTTTTTATTTATTTTATTTATCTATTTATAAAAGGCGCTATTACAAAAATCACGCTAAAACGGGTACGCCAAGGAGAAAAACCTGCGCCTGCAGGTTTATTTTTATTTATTTATAAAGTATTTTACCAGAAAGGATACATTGAGATTTCTCTCGTTTTCAAGTATGTCCTGGGTTCAAGAACATTGAAATGTTACAGAAATACAAAGTGATACAATGCAAAATATTAAAAATAATGGAAAAAAAATTAATTACAAAAATATACAGATTAACAGAAAATAAATATATTCACTATGTTACATGTTTACAGGTACATTCTGTATATAGTCACTATGTTACATGTTTACAGGAGCATTCTGTATATAGTCACTATGTTACATGTTTACAGGTGCATTCTGTATATAGTCACTGTGTTACATGTTTACAGGTGCATTCTGTATATAGTCACTATGTTACATGTTTACAGGTGCATTCTGTATATAGTCACTATGTTACATGTTTACAGGTGCATTCTGTATATAGTCACTATGTTACATGTTTACAGGTGCATTCTGTATATAGTCACTATGTTACATGTTTACAGGTGCATTCTGTATATAGTCACTATGTTACATGTTTACAGGTGCATTCTGTATATAGTCACTATGTTACATGTTTACAGGTGCATTCTGTATATAGTCACTGTTACATGTTTACAGGTGCATTCTGTATATAGTCACTATGTTACATGTTTACAGGTGCATTCTGTATATAGTCACTGTTACATGTTTACAGGTGCATTCTGTATTGAGGTATGTTAATAGGGAGCTCTTGAGTGACTTTAGACTGGGGGAAGATTTGATGGTGTCTGGGAGGTTATTTCATAACTGCGATGCTCTGTAGTAAAATGAGGATCGAGCCACTTTATTTTTGTATTGTGGTATTGCAAGTAAGGTGCAGGTCCTGGATCGGAGGTTATAGGATGAGGTAACTGCTGGGGGAAGCAGCCTTAGCGTCCCCGTTTTAGCTTGATATTACGGTGCAGGCGCTAATCCAGCAGCCTGCACCGTAACCGGTGCTAAACCGCGGGATGCTCGTGGTAGCGCTAAGCACCCGCCGCGAGCATCCCCTTCACGGAGTCCATCGGACTCCATTGAGCGACTGCTCTGCTGGTCAAATGACCTGCCGGATCTCGCCTCACGAGATCCGGCAGGTCGACGTAGTGATCTGCAGAGGGGGACTGAGGGACTTTTTCCCTCAGTCTCTCTCTGCTCCCAGTGGCCAGAAGAGGTGGATGGAGCTGCCGTTCTCGCCACGGGATTAGAGGTGAGTATGTGATTTTTTTTTTTTCGGGGGGGGTTCTGCTGGTTCTGACGGATTCTGCAGAAGCGGAATCCCTTAGCACCAGGTCCTAGAGGTGGATGACTTTCAGTAACCGCAGCAGGACGGTAATTGGCGTTAATTAACACTTCGTAATCCTAACAGTAATTAACGCTTTGCGCTCTCCATGTAAGCATAGGGAGCGCAAAGTACAGTAACATTGCGCTGAAAAGAGCAAGATCCGAATCACTAACGGGTTTTTTAACCCCTAAGGCTAGGGTCAGACTGAGGCAGTGCGAACGCGCGTTCTGGCGCACTTAATCACGGCCGTGCTAGCAGCAGATGACGGGCAATGACGGCCAATATACGAAGTACGGTCGCACAAAAGTCCGGCCGCGCAACGCAAGTGGAAAATGAACGCATTTTTTCGAGAACGTTAAACCACTAGTACTGACGTACAGAGTGCGCTGCGCCCGCTAGCGGCGTGTGTGAGTGAATTGGAGACATCAGACGCTGCTAATGTCCGGCCAACATAACGTCCAGATGCAAGAAGTGTTTTATTGATGATCCGTACAAAATCACGGATGAAACTGCGCATCGTATGACCGCTATTGCGTATTCCGTGAAAAAATACGTCCATTCTTCGAACGCACATTTTCACGGACAACGTGAAAAATGCGTTAGTCTGGCCCTAGCCTTAGCATTCGGATTGTAACAGGGTGCGCCCGCGTTAACACTCACTCATGTTAACACACACTAACGTTAGCGCTAACATTGTAATAGAGCCCAAATTATTTTACTAGGAAGGATACATTGAGATTTCTCTAGTTTTCAAGTATGTTCTGGGTTCAACAACATTGAATTGTTACAGTAGGTACAGAAATACAAATTCGTTTTGGCTTCTTATGTTTGAGAACAAAAAAGGGGTTTTCCAATAACAGCCGAATTTGCCACTGAATAGCACTGAACAGTGAATTTCACCGTAAGTTGCAATTTCGTGGCAATTCGGCTATTCAGAAAGCTGGCAAGTCACCAAATATTGGCAAATTGACAGCGAAATACAGTGCAATTCGCCTTAGAATGTTGCAATTCGGCGATCTTTGGCAACAGCGAAATTGTCCCACAGAGAAGCAATGGTTAATCTATTCAGAGAATGCCGAACTGCACCGAAATGTTGTCAAAATGCCCTGATTTTCAGTGCTTCAGTTTTATTATTTTCTTATTTTTTATTCCACCATTTATTCTTTTCATTTGCAGCAAAAATTATTTTTATTTCTTTATTTTTTAGAACTTTTTAGGCATTTTTCTGGATTTTTTTTGGACAAAATTTTTGATTCCCATTTTATTTAAATGGATTTTTTTTTTCTATGACAGAGCTTTTTATTATTAGTTATATGACCTTTTTTATGATGTCCATGCATTTTTATTCAGGGTTCCCGATTCGTGCATTCGGATTCGGCCGATTTTCTGAAAATTTTCGGATCCGAAAACGGCAGATCCGAACAAATTTTTCGAGCCGAAACTAAAACTTTTCGAATGGACTAGAAATGTGTAAAATCGAAATTCATTTTCGTTCCATTCCTGATTTCAGTTCCATTTCAGTAATTTCGGACATCGTATTTATATCGCTGATTCTGTAATTAAATTTTGTATCATTCCCATCTCAATGTATCCTTCCTGGAAAGCCAGAGAAATCTCAATGTATCCTTCTTGTAAAACATGAGAAATCTCAATGTATCCTTCTTGTAAAACATGAGAAATCTCAATGTATCCTTCTTGTAAAAAATGAGAAATCTCAATGTATCCTTCCCGGGAAACCAGAGAAATCTCAATGTATCCTTCTTGTAAAACATGAGAAATCTCAATGTATCCTTCCTGGAAATCCAGAGAAATCTCAATGTATACTTCTTGTAAAACATGAGAAATCTCAATATATCCTTCTTGTAAAACCAGAGAAATCTCAATGTATCCTTCTTGTAAAACATGTGAAATCTCAATGGCAGAAATATTGTATCGGCAGAATTATCGTATCATATAATTGTCGTATCCGAAAAACCATTAGTTTACGTCAAAACGAATAGACACTTTGAAACGAGGAGAACAGACGTTCCGAAAAACACTAAAATTTCCAAAATCACGAAAAAAAAAAACGAACCGAAACGGAAATCGGCCGAAACGATTCGAAATGAAAATTTACAAAATCCGAACGAACCGAATCGAACCGAAACAAAATCGGTGCACAAGCCTAATTCAAAGAGAATCGAAAAGTCACCGCACGTTTGGTGACTTTTCGTTCTCTTCAATTCAGGCCGATTCGGCAATCCCATTTCGGTGACCCTGCAGTGTATTCAGCAAACACCACAGGGCCGTCGAAGCGCAGGGAAAAGCTGCCGCAAACCCGACGAAAAGTCACCACAAAACCCCGGTGAATTCACGCCGAAACCCGCAAAAACATCTGGATTAACCCGCCGAAGACGCCGGAAAAACCCGAACGGGAGCCGATCACAGTCAGCGCAGCCTCCGGAAAAAGCCGACACCGCAGACGAATGCATTGAATAAATTAGGAAAACAGTTTGCATGAATGTTTGAAAAGTGAAACGCTGTTTGCAAAGAAACTACTGAGTGAAAATGTCTGAAATTTACATATGAGGTCCAATGAATGATAATAAGAAGGGCTGTTACAGAAAAATAAGTAAAGTTAAAAAAAATAATCCAGAAAAATGCTTAAAATATCCTAAAAAATCTATAAATAAAGAGACTTTTTACTACATAATTTTATAATGAATGGTTTATTAGATATTGAATTAAAACAGGAATATTTTTAACATTGAAGTCTATGGGATTCTCCTGAATTAACCTGCTGAATTAAACCACCGAATGGCAGGGCATTTCGGGAACCTTTCACTGCTGGTTTGTGTTCTCTGAATAGCCGAAGCATTGCTTCTCTATGGGGATTTCACTGCCCTCGAACAGGCACCGAACAGGCACCGAACGTGCAGGCAATTCGCCAGGATTTGGCGAATTGCCTGCTCTCTGGATAGCCGAATGGCCAAGAAAGGTAACCGAACGCTGATTTTCAGCGTTCGGTTACCTTTCTCCAGCCATTCGGATCTCTTTGAATAATCCTGATTGTTTTAAATGCCTTTTAAGAAAATTTGCCTTTTTTTGTTTCTTTTTAACCCCAGTTTAGGGGATCGTTGGCTGCGGTCGCGACTGCGTTCAGCGGGTTGATCGGCGTTCGGCAGCTCCCTTCGGGGACCCTGCGGTGAATGCTGAATTCACTGCAGGGCCAGGGAACTGAACTCACAGAATTGTGGTGCACGAGAATAACCCCTAAGGCTAGGGTCAAACGAAAGCATTTTTACACGCGAACGTAAAAAAGTGCGTCCGAACGCATTGACGGATTTTTTCATGGAATTCACGAAAACGGTCATACGATGCGCATTTTCGTGCGTGATTTTTTACAGATCCAAACCAGGAAACTTTGGGTGTCTGGACGTTATGTTGGCCGGACACGAGCAGGGTCTGACGTCTCCAAATCACACACACACACCGCTAGCGGGCGCAGCGCACTCTGTACGTCAGTACTAGCGGTTCTGCGTTCTCGAAAAAATGCGTTCATTTTCCACTTGCGTTGCGCTGCCGGACTTTCGTGCGACCATACTTCGTATATTGGCCGTCATTGCCCGTCATTTGCTGCTAGTGCGGCCGTAATTAAGTGCGCCAGAACTCACGTTAAAAGTGCGCTGGTCTGACCCCAGCCTAAAAGACATGGAATTTACAGAAAAATAAGTATTTTTGTTATTGGATTTTTTTTTTTTATTGCTCAATCAGAACCAGTATTGGCTGTTTTGCTGGCACTTATTTATTCACTGTAGCAATATAATGCTTTTTGTATTTTTGGGATTCCTTTGTTTATTGTATTTGTTAAATTGGCCATAATTAGACGGATTTATTGCTCGCTGTCCGCAGACAGACACAGCTGTATGCCTCCTTTTTATAGTGCACATTTTCACGTTATAATGGAAATATTTGTATTTTTTTTGTGCATATCACGCCATTTCACCTGCTTTAGCAATTGATCGATTATATTTACCTGACATTATCTGTAAATTTAATCCAGGATGAGCCAGAATATGTCACAAAAAAATAACCGAAAGTATAGCTGATTAATATAGAATAGAATTTACAATACGCCACAATAAATTGCCTTCTATTGAAAGATATATTGCTTCTCTTAATACATATATACCACCATAATATATATATATATATATTATATATATATTTAGTGGATCGCAGATCTATGTGTCAGGACAAAATCAAATGGCACGCTGACCTCAGTCACTTCACTTCTAGGTATGTGGTTAGACACAAATCTATCCTTTACCCCAAACTAGGTGCCCTGGTCAGAAACAAATCCTGCCTGAGCCCCGCAGTAAGAAAGCAGATTATGCAACAAATGCTTATGCCGGCTATTGAACAGGAGATGTAGTGTATGCAGCTGCCCCGCAAACGCACCTTCATGAACTTACTACATTGTATAACTCATTCTGTCGCTTTGTGCTACAATGTAACTACATGACCCACCATTGTGACATGTGAAAAGAGCTAAACTGGCTGTCACTGGAATCTAGAAGCACCCTTCACCTTTCCAACCTGGTGCTGAAGAGCTTTTTGGGGAAGCTACCACCCTACCTGAATAGGCTGCTTCCTCCAGCAGTTCCCTCATCCTATAACCTCCGATCCAGGACCAGCACCTTACTTGCAATACCACAATACAAAAAGAAAGTGTCTCGATCCTCATTTTCCTACAGAGCACCACAAATATGGAATAACCTCCCAGACGCCATCAAATCTTCCCTCAGTATTAAGTCACTTAAGAGATCTCTATTAACATACCTCAATACAGAATGCACCTGTAAACATGTAACATAGTGACTATACGCAGAATGCACCTGTAAGCATGTAACACAGTGACTATATACAGAATGCACCTGTAAACATGTAACATAGTGACTATATACAGAATGCACCTGTAAACATGTAACACAGTGACTATATACAGAATGCACCTGTAAACATGTAACATAGTGACTATATACAGAATGCACCTGTAAACATGTAACACAGTGACTATATACAGAATGCACCTGTAAACATGTAACACAGTGACTATATACAGAATGCGCCTGTAAACATGTAACACAGTGACTATATACAGAATGCACCTGTAAACATGTAACATAGTGACTATATACAGAATGCACCTGTAAACATGTAACATAGTGACTATATACAGAATGCTCCTGTAAACATGTAACAGTGACTATATACAGAATGCTCCTGTAAACATGTAACACAGTGACTATATACAGAATGCGCCTGTAAACATGTAACACAGTGACTATATACAGAATGCACCTGTAAACATGTAACACAGTGACTATATTTCCTACATATTTTCTGTTAATCTGTATATTTCTTACATATTTATTTTCTGTGTTAATCTGTATATTTGTGTTTTTAATATCTTGCATTTTATTACTTTGTGTTTCTGTAACGACTGTAACAATTCAATGTTCTTGTTCCCAGGACATACTTGAAAAAGAGAGAAATCTCAATGTATCCTTCCTGGTAAAATACTTATATATACTTTATTTATTTATTAATTATCTCACAGCTCCTTAGTCACGCTCCCGGGAGATTTATGGAGATTTCACTGTGAAATGAAGGGAAGACTGACAGCTATAAGATACGGTGACATTACACAGGCCTGGGAAAGGGGCCACATCCTGGTGAAGACCACAGGGTCATCAGTGTTTATATTAAAGGGTGAAGAACCTCCATGGATCTATCTTGTGGTAAGTGAGCATGTCATTTCAAAAATTCAAGAAATTAACTCTACAAGGAAAGTGTTAGGGTTAAAATCCTTTTGATTTATGTGCTTTCACACCTTTCATTCTCATATGCCTCATGCTCCCTCACATATATATATATATATCACCAGAGTATAGCAGTACGTAGTGATGCCCTTTTTAATTGGACTAACGTTACATTTAAATGACAAGTTTTCGAGAGTCACTCTTGCCAGTGGTTCAGGATTGGTGGGATTCATGAAAGTGGCCTCAATCATGTGTCTGCTCTGCTCTTTAATGTTCAATTCTATGATTTTGCTCAGTATAGCTTCCAGACCTGAAGAAGAGTGTGTGTGTGTATATATATATATATACATATATATAGGTCTGGAAGCTATACTGAGCAAAATCATAGAATTGAACATTAAAGAGCAGAGCAGACACATGATTGAGGTCACTTCCATGAATCCCACCAATCCTGAACCACTGGCAAGAGTGACCCTGATGACCAATAAAGCTCCTCTTGTGTTCCTCCACCCCAATCCATCTAGACTGTAAGCTCCTATGAGCAGGGCCCTCTACACCTCTTGTTTCCGTCCTATGTCCGTTTATCTGTATCTCGTTCCCTTTGGTTATTGTACAGCGCTGCGGTAACTGTTGGCGCTATATAAATAATGACAATAATAGTAAAAGCAGAAGGATGGACGGGTTCGGATGGGTGTTGTGAATAGTGCAATAGTATGGTTAAGAAAGATAAACAAACAGAGGAGAGATCATAGGCCCATAAAACAACAAAGATCAACATCCTGATGTGCATCTAATGATTGTGCCTGAAGAGGAAGAACAGACCTGAAGAAGACAGGTTACACTCTCAAAAGCTTATCTTTCAAATGCAACGTTAGTCCAATAAAAAAAATGTATCACTACTACTGCTATACTCAGCTGATTTTGGCATCTGGGCTAACATGACTTATCAGGGCTATTCAGAAAGAGGTGAAAACCTTGAGAATGACTGGAGAATTGAAAATTCTAGGTCAAAATAGTCAAACCAGAAAAATTCTCCCAATTATCTCCCTTTCCAAATTGGCTATTTGGTCTAGATTGCTCATTCTCCTGACAATTCTCAAGGTTTTCACCTCTCTTTGAATAGCCCTGTATGTATAATATATATATATATATATAATCTTGCACTCACGGTTCACCAAGTATTGCTTCAAACCCTGGTGTTTGACTGTGGTATTATTTAGATAGATCCAGAATAGAGTGTCAGCACTCACATGCTTTCCTTAAAAAAACTCCAGTTTTATTTAGACTTGTACACCGATTTTTTTTTTTTGTTCGGTTCATTTGGATATTTTCGTTTCGGCTCGTTTTGGCTGATTTTCCATTTCGGTTCGGTTCGTATCGACTTTTTTTTCGTGATTTCGGAAATTTTCGTGTTTTTCGGAACATCTGTTCTCCTCGTTTCAAAGTGTCTATTCGTTTTGACGTAAACTAATGGTTTTTCGGATCCGATATTTCTGTCGATACGATTTCTCATGTTTTACAAGAAGGATACATTGAGATTTCTCTGGTTTCACGGGAAGGATACATTGAGATTTCTCTAGTTTCACGGGAAGGATACATTGAGATTTCTCATGTTTTACAAGAAGGATACATTGAGATGGGAATGATACAAAATTTCAGAATCAGCGATATAACCGAAAAATACGATGTCCGAAATTACTGAAATGGAGCCAAAATCAGGAATGGAACGAAAATGATTTTCGATTTTACACATTTCTAGTCCATTCGAAAAGTTTTCGTTTCGGCTCGGAAATTTGTTCGGATCTGCCGTTTTCGGATCCGAAAATTTTCGGAAAATCGTCCATCTTCCGAAAACTAAATTTTGTGAAAATTCCGAAACCCGAAACACACATTCCTAGTTTTATTAATCCAGAATTAAAAAGTTAACGTTTCAGTTCTTCACAGAGAACCTTCCTCAGGACAACAGTGTATGTATATATTTCTTAATATGCTATTCAGTTAGTGTGTGTATGTATGTGTAAAATTATATATATATACTATTAGTTGGTGTGTATATATATATATATATATATATATATATATAATATATATATATATATACTATTAGTTGATGTGTATATATATACTATTAGTTGGTGTGTATATATAGTGTGTGGTTTGTTTTATATATATTTATACCATTTGTACAGGCACACAAACGTATTTATTTATATATATATATATATAAGGAGGATACACACAATACATTTCTCAAACATGCACCCCCCCAAATAGATTCCTGATCCATGCACATGAAGTATTTGCAGTAGCCTTCTCACCTGGGATGGGACAAATATAAAGGAATGCCCTGTTTGTAAACAAACCTAATAATTAACTCCAGTCCCCATTCCGCCGCTCTTATAATTTAATATAAAATATCTGAGTTCTGTGAGCAAACGAGGCACAGCGATCGTATAATAGATTATAATGAGAATATTTAATTGAAACTAATGTCGTCCTCTGCCTTTAAATATAAGCAAATTAACCCCATGGAAGCCTCTGTCCTGTGTATGCCACGGGGCAATTACCTCCTTACTGCACTCAGCTGCTTCTCAAGCAAATCCTTTGCAATCCCTCCAGTGCACTCACTGATTGTATCTTGTATGTGTTTGGTGATGATGAGGATTCTTTTCCATTTCTCCCGCATCCATTTGTTATCGTCACCTTTGTGTCTCACTCTCTCCCATGTTTCTACCAGATATACCTGCTTTTCTTCCTCATACCTTCTTTTTTTTTAATCATCCCAGATGTCCTTTTTGTCCTTACAGCGCTTGTTCTCTCGATCTCTCTTTTTCACTTTTCTTTATTTTTCTCTGTTTTTCTTTCTTTTGTTCTTTCTTTCTTTCTTCCTCTTTCTTTCTGTTGTCCTCTTTCTGTCTTTATCTCTTTCTTTCTGTCGCTCTCTTTCTGTCTTTATCTCTTTCTTTCTGTCGCTCTCTTTCTGTCTTTATCTCTTTCTTTCTGTCGCTCTCTTTCTGTCTTTATCTCTTTCTTTCTGTCGCTCTCTTTCTGTCTTTATCTCTTTCTTTGTCGCTCTCTTTCTGTCTTTATCTCTTTCTTTGTCGCTCTCTTTCTGTCTGTCGCTCTCTTTCTGTCTTTATCTCTTCTTTCTGTCGCTCTCTTTCTGTCTTTATCTTTCTTTCTGTCGCTCTCTTTCTGTCTTTATCTCTTTCTTTCTGTCGCTCTCTTTCTGTCTTTATCTCTTTCTTTCTGTCGCTCTCTTTCTGTCTTTATCTCTTTCTTTCTGTCGCTCTCTTTCTGTCTTTATCTATTTCTTTCTGTCGCTCTCTTTCTGTCTTTATCTATTTCTTTCTGTCGCTCTCTTTCTGTCTTTATCTCTTTCTTTCTGTCGCTCTCTTTCTGTCTTTATCTCTTTCTTTGTCGCTCTCTTTCTGTCTTTATCTCTTTCTTTGTCGCTCTCTTTCTGTCTGTCGCTCTCTTTCTGTCTTTATCTCTTTCTTTCTGTCGCTCTCTTTCTGTCTTTATCTCTTTCTTTCTGTCGCTCTCTTTCTGTCTTTATCTCTTTCTTTCTGTCGCTCTCTTTTTCTTTATCTCTTTCTTTGTCTCTTTCTGTCTTTATCTCTTTCTTTCTGTCGCTCTCTTTCTGTCTTTATCTCTTTCTGTCGCTCTCTTTCTGTCTATCTCTTTCTTTCTGTCGCTCTCTTTCTGTCTTATCTCTTCTTTCTGTCTTTCTCTTCTTTCTGTCGCTCTCTTTCTGTCTTATCTCTTTCTTTCTGTCGCTCCTCTTTCTGTCTTAATCTCTTTCTGTCTTTATCTCTTCTTTGTCGCTCTCTTCTGTCTGTCGTCTCTTTCTGTCTTTATCTTTCTTTCTGTCGCTCTCTTTCTGTCTTTATCTCTTTCTTTGTCGCTCTCTTTCTGTCTTTATCTCTTTCTTTCTGTCGCTCTCTTTCTGTCTTTATCTCTTTCTTTCTGTCTTTATCTCTTTCTTTCTGTCGCTCTCTTTCTGTCTTTATCTCTTTCTTTGTCGCTCTCTTTCTGTCTTTATCTCTTTCTTTCTGTCGCTCTCTTTCTGTCTTTATCTCTTTCTTTCTGTCGCTCTCTTTCTGTCTTTATCTCTTTCTTTCTGTCGCTCTCTTTCTGTCTTTATCTCTTTCTTTCTGTCGCTCTCTTTCTGTCTTTATCTCTTTCTTTCTGTCGCTCTCTTTCTGTCTTTATCTCTTTCTTTGTCGCTCTCTTTCTGTCTTTATCTCTTTCTTTGTCGCTCTCTTTCTGTCTTTATCTCTTTCTGTCGCTCTCTTTCTGTCTTTATCTCTTTCTGTCGCTCTCTTTCTGTCTTTATCTCTTTCTGTCGCTCTCTTTCTGTCTTTATCTCTTTCTTTGTCGCTCTCTTTCTGTCTTTATCTCTTTCTTTGTCGCTCTCTTTCTGTCTTTATCTCTTTCTGTCTTTCGCTCTCTTTCTGTCTTATTCTTCTTTTGTCTTTATCTCTTTCCTGTCTTTCTTGTCTGTTCTCTTTGTCGCTCTCTTTCTGTCTTTATCTCTTTCTGTCTTTATCTCTTTCTTTCTGTCGCTCTCTTTCTGTCTTTATCTCTTTCTTTGTCGCTCTCTTTCTGTCTTTATCTCTTTCTGTCTTTATCTCTTTCTTTCTGTCGCTCTCTTTCTGTCTTTATCTCTTTCTGTCGCTCTCTTTCTGTCTTTATCTCTTTCTTCTGTCGCTCTCTTTCTGTCTTTATCTCTTTCTTTGTCGCTCTCCTTTCTGTCTTTATCTCTTTCTTTTGTCGCTCTCTTTCTGTCTTTTATCTCTTTCTGTCGCTCTCTTTCTGTCTTTATCTCTTTCTTTGTTCTCTTTCTTCATCTCTGTCGTCTCTTTCTGTCTTTATCTCTTTCTTTCTGTCGCTCTCTTTCTGTCTTTATCTCTTTCTTTTTTTTCCTCCTTTCTGTCTTTATCTCTTTCTCTCTCTTTCTTTCTGTCTTTATCTCTTCTCTGTCTGCGCTCTCTTTCTGTCTTTATCTCTTTCTTTCTGTCGCTCTCTTTCTGTCTTTATCTCTTTCTTTTGTCGCTCTCTTTCTGTCTTTATCTCTTTCTGTCGCTCTCTTTCTGTCTTTATCTCTTTCTTTCTGTCGCCTCTTTCTGTTTTATCTCTTTCTTCTCTGTCGCTCTCTGTCTTTAGCTCTTTCTTTGTCGCTCTCTGTCTTTATCTCTTTCTTTCTGTCGCTCTCTGTCTTTATCTCTTTCTTTGTCGCTCTCTGTCTTTATCTTTCTTTCTGTCGCTCTCTTTCTGTCTTTATCTCTTTCTTTCTGTCGCTCTCTGTCCTTTATCTCTTTCTTTGTCGCTCTCTGTCTTTATTCTCTTTTCTTTGTCGCTCTCTTTCTGTCTTTATCTCTTTCTTTCTGTCGCTCTCTTTCTGTCTTTATCTCTTTCTTTCTGTCGCTCTCTTTCTGTCTTTATCTCTTTCTGTCTTTATCTCTTTCTTTGTCGCTCTCTTTCTGTCTTTATCTCTTTCTGTCTTTATCTCTTTCTTTGTCGCTCTCTTTCTGTCTTTATCTCTTTCTTTGTCGCTCTCTTTCTGTCTTTATCTCTTTCTGTCGCTCTCTTTCTGTCTTTATCTCTTTCTTTGTCGCTCTCTTTCTGTCTTTATCTCTTTCTTTCTGTCGCTCTCTTTCTGTCTTTATCTCTTTCTGTCTTTATCTCTTTCTTTGTCGCTCTCTTTCTGTCTTTATCTCTTTCTTTGTCGCTCTCTGTCTTTATCTTTCTTTCTGTCGCTCTCTTTCTGTCTTTATCTCTTTCTTTCTGTCGCTCTCTTTCTGTCTTTATCTCTTTCTTTCTGTCGCTCTCTTTCTGTCTTTATCTCTTTCTTTCTGTCGCTCTCTTTCTGTCTTTATCTCTTTCTGTCGCTCTCTTTCTGTCTTTATCTCTTTCTTTGTCGCTCTCTTTCTGTCTTTATCTCTTTCTTTGTCGCTCTCTTTCTGTCTTTATCTCTTTCTGTCGCTCTCTTTCTGTCTTTATCTCTTTCTTTGTCGCTCTCTTTCTGTCTTTATCTCTTTCTTTCTGTCGCTCTCTGTCTTTATCTCTTTCTTTGTCGCTCTCTGTCTTTATCTTTCTTTCTGTCGCTCTCTTTCTGTCTTTATCTCTTTCTTTCTGTCGCTCTCTGTCTTTATCTCTTTCTTTCTGTCGCTCTCTTTCTGTCTTTATCTCTTTCTTTCTGTCGCTCTCTTTCTGTCTTTATCTCTTTCTTTCTGTCGCTCTCTTTCTGTCTTTATCTCTTTCTTTCTGTCTTTATCTCTATCTTTCTGTCGCTCTTTATTACTGTAGTTCTCATTCTGTCATTCTCTCTCAGGGTTATTCAGAGAGAGGTGAAAACCAGGAGAATGTCTGGAGAAGTGAAAATTCTAGGTCAAAAGAGAAAAACCAGAAAAATTCTCCACTTTATCTCCCTTTCCAAATCCGCTATTTGGTCTAGTTATTATGAGTCTTTATTTATAAAGCGCCAGCATATTCCGCAGCGCTGAATAGTTTGTTCATTCTCCTGATTTTCACCTCTCTCTGAATAGCCCCCTCTCTTTCTGTCTTTAACGCTCTTTCTCTCTTCCTTTATGTTGTTCTTTCTTTCTTATTTCTTTGTGGTCCTCTCTCACTTTTTTATGTTCTCTTTTTCTCTTTGTCATTCTCCCTCTTTATCTCTGTCTCTCGCTATTACTCCCGGTCTTTCCCAGTTCTGTCTTTCATTCTCTTTTTCGCTCTCTTTCTGTCATTCTCTCCTAATCTGTCTGTCTCTCTCTCTATTCTGTCTCTCATTCTCTCGCTTTCTGTCTTTTACCTCTGTCTCTATATGCCTTTCTCTCTCTCTCTCTATTCTGTCTTTCATTCTCTCCCTCTCTCTGTCTTTATCAGGTCTATTCAAAGAAAGGTGAAACTCAGGAGAATGACTGGAGAAGTGAAAAGTCTAAGTCAAAATAGCCAAACCAGAAAAATTCTCCCATTTATCTAATTTTCCTAATCAGCTATTTATTCTCAATTGTTCTCTTCTCCTGACAGTTCTCCTGATTTTCACCTTTCTCTGAATAACGCTGTATGTCTTTCTCTCACTCTTTCGGTCTCTCTCTTTATCCCTTAATCTTTCTCTCTCATTTTCGCTCTCTTTCTGTCATTCTCTCATAATCTGTCTTTCTCTTTACCACATTCTATCTTTCTCTCTATTCTGTCTTTCATTCTCTCACTCTCTTTATCCCTTATTCTTTCTCTCTCTTTCTTCGCCACTCTTTCCCTTCTTTTCCCTTCTTTCTCTCCTCTCTTTCGTTCTTTCTCTCTCGCTCACTATCACTCCCTCTTCCATATGCAATGCTCACATACATACCACTCTGATATTTTATATTCACCTATTTCCATGTGTTTTTGCTGTATTTATTCATTCTTCTCTAAGAATCTTCATCTCTTTTTTTCCTGCAAGCTTCTGTTTTTGTTCCTCTCTTGAAATATTTCATAACCCCTCTAATCCGCCCTTTATAAATCATTTTATATGATATAGACCAGAGGAACTATTAACCCTGGGAGGTGGGCTGCAAGGCAGATAGCAGGGGGTCCTCCTGATTTATCTTAAAATAGAAGCACTTACCTATATAATATTTTGCTGGTGCACGGGGCCTTTCCAAAGCTGCTAAAGGGGATTCATTCCATTGATGTTCAGTCTGTGAGAAGGGGATGTGGTGAAGTGGGAGCGAGACGGTCTGTTTATTTAGGAATGAGGTCTCAGGGTAGGCTGCTGGTTCATATAATCCCTGAGCCAACCCTCTCGCTCTACAGGAATGCGTCTTGATACTTACTTTGATAAAACTACATTACCTTACAGGCTTTCTTGCCTTAATTCTTTTTGATCGCTGTTAAACCCCTTCACTACCAAGCAATTTTTTTCGTTATAAAATTTATTTGAAGCACAGGATGCAAAGTTAACAATTAAATATGTGGTAAAATAGAAAATCTGCACAGATACAAAAAAAGAAATAAAATATGTAAATTTGCTAATTTTTCATGTATTCGTTTATAGTTACACCGACTTAATGCTGGAATGAAAGGTTCTAAACTCTAGATGGCATCCCTTATCTTACACAATGTCACACAGGGTCTGCATTATCAGCATACAGGCAGCATACAGCAACACCTTGTATCTGTATGTTCTGCTTAATGCCTGTGTATGGGAATTACAGCAACACCTTGTATCTGTATGTGCTGCATAATGCCTGTGTATGGAAATTACAGTAACACCTTGTATCTGTATGTTCTGCTTAATGCCTGTGTATGGAAATTACAGCAACACCTTGTATCTGTATGTGCTGCATAATGCCTGTGTATGGAAATTACAGCAACACTTTGTATCTGTACTGTACCGGGATTTTCAGTCATTCTAACCCCCTGAATCGTATCCCTGTACAGCAGTGAGTGACCCCAGAGCCCTCCCTGTATTCTGCCCTCTCCCTGGCTGCTGTAATGCAGGAATGTGTTTGCATTTTTTTGTTCGATTGAGGTTTGGGGCTGCTATTTGCAGCTGGTTGTATATCTCTCCTGGGTGAATGGAAAGAGATAAGACACTGCCTTTTAATTTCTCCACAAGGGGGCACACTATCCTGGTTTTAAAACATCGTGAAAATGTGCTTTTGATATGCTAATGAGTGCTTTTCAACGTATTACAATGCAAAATCAAATAAACCGTTTTACTGCTTGACATGAATGCAATTCATCTACAAATCAATAAAAGCATTAAATGTACAGAGGGACCTAGTAAAATTTATTTGGACACTCTAACATCATGTGTTCATGAGTTATTCACCAACCATGTCTGATTTAGTTCTGCAAATTCGGTGAACTACAGTGGATTAACTATGTTTAAAACGGGGTTGAATTCGCTACTTAAGGAACATTCGCCATAGTCTGTCTCACTTTTCACCGTTCTTTCCATCATACTTTCTGCTGACATTGTCTAGGGTAATCCTCTGGCCGCTGGCATGCAGCTTGGCCGCTCACCTGGGATGGGAACCACCTGACCAGGGTGCAATCTCGCAAGAACACGGCTGCGCGCCTGGTCAGGTGGTTCCTGGGGAGCGGCCAAGCTGCATCATGCCAGCGGCCGCTCGCCTCGTGGGGAGAAGAGAAGAACACCAGCGGAGCCTGGCAGCCAGCAGAGATGAGAGCTGGGGGCAAATATACCCATGTGTGAGCTGGGGGCAAATATATCCATGTGAGCTGGGGGCAAATATATCCATGTGAGCTGGGGGCAATTATACCCATGTGAGCTGGGGCAATTATACCCATGTGAGCTGGGGCAATATATCCATCTGTGAGCTAGGGGCAAATATACCCATGTGAGCTGGGGGCAAATATACCCATGTGTGAACTGGGGGCAAATATATCCATGTGAGCTGGGGGCAATATACCCATGTGAGCTGGGGGAAAATATACCCATGTGAGCTGGGGCAATTATACCCATGTGAGCTGGGGCAATTATACCCATGTGAGCTGGGGCAATATATCCATCTGTGAGCTAGGGGCAAATATACCCATGCGAGCTGGGGGCAAATATACCCATGCGAGCTGGGGGCAAATATACCCATTTGTGAGCTGGGGGCAAATATACCCATTTGTGAGCTGGGGCAATATAAAGAGAAACCTATAACAGGAGACATGAAATTCATTAATAAAAACTTACTAATACAAAGTGACTGGTTGACTCAGGACAAGGTTTTACACAAATTAAACAATGTGAATGTTAATAAAGCCCCAGGGCCAGAATTCACCCGCGAGTACTAAGAGAGCTATGTGTTGAAATATGTAAACCTCTGTTCTTAATCTTTCAAGATTCTTTTCTTTCAGGAATAGTACCAGAGGATTGGAGAAAAGCTGACGTGGTCCCTATATTTAAGAAAGGTTTAAAATTTGTGCCTGGGAATTATAGACCTGTGAGCTTAACATCTGTGGCTGGGAAAGTATTTGAGGGGTTACTAAGGGATAATATTCAGGAATTTATTGGGAGGTATAATGTAATTGGCAAAAATCAGCATGGTTTCATGAAACACAGATCATGTCAGACTAACCTAATTACGTTCTATGAGGAAGTAAGTAGAGAAGTATAGATCAGGGGTCGCAGTGGATGTGATTTACTTAGATTTTGCCAAAGCTTTCGACACAGTTCCACACAAAAGGTTACTACTTAAATTAAGAAAAAATGGTCTAGATGAAAATACTTGTTCTTGGATAGAAAACTGGCTAAAAGATAGGGTACAGAGAGTGGTCATAAATGGTACATTTTCAAGATGGACACCAGTGGTAAGTGGTGTCCCTCAGGGGTCTGTTATAGGACCAATACTATTCAATTTATTTATAAATGACCTTGAGATAGGCATTGAAAGTCATGTATCAGTGTTTGCAGATGACACAAAGCTAGGAAAAGTAATACAATGTGAGCAGGATGTTACTTCGCTGCAGAGGGATTTAGATAGATTGGGGGACTGGGCACTTAAATGGCAGATGAGATTTAATCTAGATAAATGTAAAGTTATGCACTTTGGAGTGAAGAACACACAAGCAATTTATACCCTAAATGGTACGGAGTTAGGGAAATCCAAGCAGGAGAAGGATTTGGGAATAATCATAGACTTCAAACTAAGTAACAATGTGCAATGTCAAACAGCAGCCGCCAAGGCCAGCAAAGTACTGGCATGCATTAAAAGGGGAGTTCACTCACGGGATGAAAACATAATTTTGCCTCTGTATAAATCAATGGTCAGGCCGCACCTTGAATATGCCGTGCAATTTTGGGCACCTGTCTTAAAAAAAGATATTATATCGTTAGAAAAAGTGCAGAGACGGGCAACTAAATTAATAAGGGGGATGGAAGGGTTAAGTTATGAGGAAAGACTAACAAGCTTAAACCTGTTTAGTTTAGAGAAAAGGCGCCTTAGAGGGGATCTGATAACCTTATATAAATATATACGGGGCCATTATCAACCATTGTCTGATAACCTATTCATTAACAGGACTATACATAGGACAAGGGGTCATCCATTTAGACTGGAAGAAAGAAAATTTAGCTTAAAGCATAGGAAGGGTTATTTTACGGTGAGAACAATAAAGCTGTGGAATTCTCTGCCTGTTGAGGTGGTTGGGTCAGAGTCTGTACAGACTTTTAAAAAACGACTGGATGACTTCCTGCAGACACAGAATATTAAGGGTTATAATATTTAATATGTGGGTAAAAGCTTCTTGATCCAAGGAGAAATCTGACTGCCATTCTGGGGTCAAGAAGGAATTTTTTCCCAGTATGTTGCATATTGGCAAGCATTCAGACTGGGTTTTTTGCCTTCTTTTGGATCAACAGCAGTAGGTTATGTGGGAGAGGCTGAACCCGATGGACGCATGTCTTTTTTCAGCCTATATAACTATGTAACTATATGTAACTATGTAACTATAATACCCATGTGAGCTGGGGGCAAATATACCCATGTGAGCTGGGGGCAAGTATACCCATGTGAGCTGGGGCAAGTATACCCATGTGAGCTGGGGCAAGTATACCCATGTGAGCTGGGGCAAATATACCCATGTGAGCTGGGGGCAAATATACCCATGTGTGAACTGGGGGCAAATATATCCATGTGAGCTGGGGGCAATATACCCATGTGAGCTGGGGGAAAATATACCCATGTGAGCTGGGGGCAAATATACCCATGTGAGCTGGGGGCAAGTATACCCATGTGAGCTGGGGCAAGTATACCCATGTGAGCTGGGGCAATTATACCCATGTGAGCTGGGGCAATTATACCCATGTGAGCTGGGGCAATTATACCCATGTGAGCTGGGGCAATTATACCCATGTGAGCTGGGGCAATATATCCATCTGAGCTAGGGGCAAATATACCCATGTGAGCTGGGGGCAAATATATCCATGTGAGCTGGGGGCAAGTATACCCATGTGAGCTGGGGCAATTATACCCATGTGAGCTGGGGCAATATATCCATCTGTGAGCTAGGGGCAAATATACCCATGCGAGCTGGGGGCAAATATACCCATGCGAGCTGGGGGCAAATATACCCATTTGTGAGCTGGGGGCAAATATACCCATTTGTGAGCTGGGGGCAAATATACCCATTTGTGAGCTGGGGCAATATACCTATTTGTGAGCTGGGGCAATATACCCATGTGTGAGCTGGGGCAATATATATATATATATATATATCCATGTGAGTTGGGGGTAATATATATATCCATGTGAGTTGGGGGTAATATATATATCCATGTGAGCTGGGGGTAATATATATATCCATGTGAGTTGGGGGTAATATATATATCCATGTGAGTTGGGGGTAATATATATATCCATGTGAGTTGGGGGTAATATATATATCCATGTGAGCTGGGGTAATATATATATCCATGTGAGTTGGGGCAAATATACCCATGTGAGCTGGGGCAAATATATATATCCATGTGAGCTGGGGCAAATATATATATCCATGTGAGCTGGGGGCAAATATATATATCCATGTGAGCTGGGGGCAAATATAGAAACCTCGAAAATTTCGTCAGATAAGAACCTTTCGGCCCATCTAGTCTGCCCAATTACATGGATACTTTACCTGGATTTATCTTTTATTTAAGATAGCCTTATGCCTATCCCATACCTGCTTAAATTCAATCACTGTTTTGGCCTCTACCACTTCAACTGGAAGGCTGTTCCATGTATCCACCACCCTCTCAGTAAAATAATGCTTCCTGATGTTACTTTAAACCTTTGCCCCTCTAATCTAAGACTATGTCCTCTTGTTTTGCTACTTTGTTTCCTTTTAAATATACTCCCTTCCTCTACCTTGTGGATTCACTTTACATATTTAAATGTTTCTATCATATTTCCTCTGTCTCGTCTTTTTTCCAAGCTATACATGTTAAGATCATTAAGCCTTTCCTGGTAACTTTTCTCCTTCAGGCCGTACACCATTTTAGTAGCCCTTCTCTGAACTCTCTCTATGGTGTCTATATCCTTCTGGAGATACGGTCTCCAGTACTGCACACAGTACCCCAAGTGAGGTCTCACCAGTGTTCTGTACAGTGGCATGAGCACTTCCCTTTTCCTACTGCTAATACCTCTCCCTACACAACCAAGCATTCTGCCAGCATTTCCTGCTGCTCTATTACATTGACTACTTACCCTTAGATCCTCTGCAATAATAACCCCTAAATCCCTTTCCTCAGATGTTGAGGTTAGGACTGTATCAAATATTCTATATTGAGCCCTTGGATTTTTACATCCCAGGTGCATTATCTTGCACTTATCCACATTAAAACTCAATATATCCTTGTGAGCTGGGGGCAAATATTACCATGTGAGCTGCCTGGGGGCAATAAATATATATATATACAGTTGTGTTCAAAATTATTCAACCCCCACTGAAATTGAGTGTTTTGGCCAGTTTGACATTGATTTTGATCATTCAGTCATCTTGCTTACAATTAAATCAAAGAGGCACGTGTAGGTCAGACAAATATAACATAACATTTATAATGAAATAACCACAAATGTCTTTTCTGTGCTCACATCATTATCAGTTTTATTCAACCCCCAAGTGACATTCAATCTTAGTACTTAGTACAACATCCTTTTACAGTTATAACAGCTTTTAAACGTGAAGCATAGCTTGACACAAGTGTCTTGCAGCGATCTATGGGTATCTTCGCCCATTCGTCATGGGCAAAAGCCTCCAGTTCAGTCACATCCTTAGGCTTGCGCACTGCAACTGCTTTCTTTAAGTCCCACCAGAGGTTCTCAATCGGATTTACAGTTGTGTTCAAAATTATTCAACCCAATGCTGTAAAGGGTTTTAGGGAATTTAGTGTACATTTGTAATTGTATTCAGAATGAAATCATACAAGGACTTTTTAAAGAACCATATGCAACTAAAATGACATCAATTGGTTTTGTAATACAGTAGTAAATGTTTCTTTTGTGAATTCTTCATTGACACAATTATTCAACCCCTTAAAGACTACCACTCTGAAGAACAGAGGTTCATTCAAGTGTTTTCAATCAGGTATTGAAAACACCTGTGGATGTCACGGAGCAGCAATAAAGCATAATAAGCACCAATTAGGCAGCTTTAAAATGTCTGTGATACTCAGCTCCTTCTAGACATTTACTGGTGTGGTTACAAACATGGTGAAGTCAAGAGAATGGTCCAGGAAGACAAGAGAAGAGGTGATTACTCTTCACAGGAAGGGCAATGGCTATAAGAAGATTGCAAAGATGTTAAACATACCAAGAGAGACCATAGGAAGCATCATTCGCAAATTCAAGGCAAAGGGCACTGTTGAAACGCTACCTGGTCGTGGCAGAAAGAAGATGCTGACTTCGACTGCTGTGCGCTACCTGAAGCGTAGAGTGGAGAAAAGTCCCCGTGTGACTGCTGAGGAACTGAGAAAAGATTTGTCAGATGTGGGTACTGAAGTTTCAGCTCAGACAATACAGCGCACACTGCGTAATGAAGGCCTCCATGCCACAACTCCCAGGCGCACCCCCTTGCTGTCTCCAAAGAATAAGAAGAGTCGACTGCAGTATGCCAAAAGTCATGTGGACAAACCACAGAAGTTTTGGGATAGTGTTCTGTGGACTGATGAAACAAAATTAGAACTGTTTGGGCCCAGGGATCAACGCTATGTTTGGAGGAGGAAGAACAAGGCCTATGAAGAAAAGAACACCTTGCCTACTGTGAAGCATGGCGGGGGGTCAATCATGCTTTGGGGCTGTTTTGCTTCTGCAGGTACAGGGAAGCTTCAGTGTGTGCAAGGTACCATGAATTCTCTTCAGTACCAGGAGATATTGGATGACAATGTGATGCCGTCCGTCACAAACATGAGGCTTGGGAGACGTTGGACCTTTCAACAGGACAATGATCCCAAGCATACCTCCAAGTCCACTAGAGCATGGTTGCAGATTAAAGGCTGGAACATTTTGGAGTGGCCATCGCAGTCACCTGACTTAAATCCGATTGAGAACCTCTGGTGGGACTTAAAGAAAGCAGTTGCAGTGCGTAAGCCTAAGAATGTGACTGAACTGGAGGCTTTTGCCCATGACGAATGGGCGAAGATACCCGTAGATCGCTGCAAGACACTTGTGTCAAGCTATGCTTCACGTTTAAAAACTGTTATAACTGTAAAAGGATGTTGTACTAAGTACTAAGATTGAATGTCACTTGGGGGTTGAATAAAACTGATAATGATGTGAGCACAGAAAAGACATTTGTGGTTATTTCATTTTAAATGTTATGTTATATTTGTCTGACCGACACGTGCCTCTTTGATTTAATTGTAAGCAAGATGACTGAATGATCAAAATCTATGTCAAACTGGCCAAAACACTCAATTTCAGTGGGGGTTGAATAATTTTGAACACCACTGTAAGTCAGGTGACTGCAATGGCCACTCCAAAATGTTCCAGCCTTTAATCTGCAACCATGCTCTAGTGGACTTGGAGGTATGCTTGGGATCATTGTCCTGTTGAAAGGTCCAACGTCTCCCAAGCCTCAGGTTTGTGACGGACTGCATCACATTGTCATCCAATATCTCCTGGTACTGAAGAGAATTCATGGTACCTTGCACACGCTGAAGCTTCCCTGTACCTGCAGAAGCAAAACAGCCCCAAAGCATGATTGACCCCCCCGCCATGCTTCACAGTAGGCAAGGTGTTCTTTTCTTCATAGGCCTTGTTCTTCCTCCTCCAAACATAGCGTTGATCCATGGGCCCAAACAGTTCTAATTTTGTTTCATCAGTCCACAGAACACTATCCCAAAACTTCTGTGGTTTGTCCACATGACTTTTGGCATACTGCAGTCGACTCTTCTTATTCTTTGGAGACAGCAAGGGGGTGCGCCTGGGAGTTGTGGCATGGAGGCCTTATTTACGCAGTGTGCGCCGTATTGTCTGAGCTGAAACTTCAGTACCCACATCTGACAAATCTTTTCTCAGTTCCTAAGCAGTCACACGGAGACTTTTCTCCACTCTACGCTTCAGGTAGCGCACAGCAGTCAAAGTCAGCATCTTCTTTCTGCCACGACCAGGTAGCGTTTCAACAGTGCCCTTAAAAAGTCCTTGTAGGATTTCATTCTGAATACAATTACAAATGTACACTAAATTCCCTAAAACCCTTTACAGCATTGGGGGTTGAATAATTTTGAAAACAACTGTATATATTGCCCCCAGCTCACATGGATATATATATTGCCTCCAGCTCACATGGATATATATATTGCCCCAGGCAGCTCACATGGATATATATATTGCCCCAGTTCACGTAGATATATATATTGCCCCCAGGCAGCTCACATGGATATATTTGCCCCAGCTCACATGGATATATATATATATATATATATATATTTGCCCCAGCTCACATGGATATATTTTTCCCCAGCTCACATGGATATATATATTTGCCTTCAGCTCACATGGATATAGATATTGCCCCAGTTCACGTGGATATATATATTGCCCCCAGACAGCTCACATGGATATATTTGCCCCAGCTCACATGGATATATATATCTATTGCCCCAGCTCATATGGATATATTTGCCCCAGCTCACATGGGTATATTTTTCCCCAGCTCACATGGATAGATTTGCCCCAGCTCATATGGGTATATTTGCTCCCAGCTCACATGGATATATATATTGCCCCCGCTCACATGGATATATATATTGCCCCCGCTCACATGGATATATATATTGCCCCCGCTCACATGGATATATATATTGCCCCCCGCTCACATGGATATATATATTGCCCCCGCTCACATGGATATATATATATAATATATATATCTATATCCATGTGAGCGGGGGCAATATATATATCCATGTGAGCTGGGGAAAAATATACCCATGTGAGCTGGGGCAAATATATCCATATGAGCTGGGGCAATATATATATATCCATGTGAGCTGGGGCAAATATATCCATATGAGCTGGGGCAATATATATATATCCATGTGAGCTGGGGCAAATATATCCATGTGAGCTGCCTGGGGCAATAGATATATCCACGTGAACTGGGGCAATATCTATATCCATGTGAGCGGGGGGCAATATATATATCCATGTGAGCGGGGAGACAATATATATATCCATGTGAGCTGGGAGCAAATATACCCATATGAGCTGGGGCAAATATATCCATGTGAGCTGGGGCAAATATATCCATATGAGCTGCCTGGGGGCAATATATATATCCACGTGAACTGGGGCAATAGATATCCATGTGAGCTGCCTGGGACAATATATATATTCATGTGAGCTGCCTGGGGCAATATATATATCCATGTGAGCTGGGGCAATATATATATCCATGTGAACTGGGGACAATATATATAATCCATCTATATCTATCCATGTGAGCTGGGGGCAAATATATCCGCCTGTCACTGCGAACTCAACACCAACTCTTGGCCAAAACTGGTATAATGCCCGCCCCTGAAACCTGTGTCTGGATCCACCCCTGAGTCCAGTGTAGATTTCACCTTATTTTCCATCAAATTAACAGTTGACGTTGTCTAACATTGTTTTTTACTGTTGTTTTCAGCATAGTTTTATCAAAATTCAATGGAGATCAACAGTTTGGTGATTTTAAACTTTATCCAGCGGTGTTTCAATCAAAAGATAAGCAAGACTGAATGGAGAATAGTCGCAGTTTTCTTATTTTCTTATTATTAATTTATTCTTAATCTTTATTTATAAAGCGCCAGCATATTCCGCAGCACTGTACAATGGGCACAGTATAGACAGGGATACAAAATATTGAACAACATTTCAACATTTGACAAACCAGTACAGGAGGAGATGAGGGCCCTTTTCCCGTAGGATCTCACAATCTAGAAGGGTTGGGGTTGGAAACAGGAAGATGGAACCATAACTCCAATACCATAGCTCATCTATATCATAATACAATAAGCTCCAGCGTGTCCGTCGCCAAAATAACAGACTGTGCATGCGTGCGCAACCTGCGGCGGTTGGCTGCGCGCGCATCCAACGGCCGCGGCAGGCGCACAGCCGGCGTGCGCGAGGGACAAAACAAATCCGATCCATTGCAGAGGCGCACAGCACAGCGCCTCTCCAATGGATCGGATTTGTTTATTTCCTCGGTGCCCGGCCTCCGTCTCCTCGGCGCCCGGCCTCCGTCTCCTCGGCGCCCGGTCTGCCAGCCATATTACCAGTCTGCCATGCACATTGCCATGCACAATACCAGTCTGCAATGCATAATACCAGTGTCTCATAATACCAGTGTGCCTAAATACTAGCCTGCCATGCCATGCATACCACGTTCCATTAAATATACGCATAATGTATACTAGGGCTGTGCAATATTGACAAAATAATCATATTGCGATTTCTTGAATGAATATTGCGATTGCGATTTTATTTGCGATTTAGCCAATTGTTTTTCCTTTTTCAAACATGCTACATACATTCTAAATGTATTCAGCACATGGATACTGCCCCAGCACATGGATATACTGCCCCAGCACATGGAAATACTGCCCCAGCACATGGATGTACTGCCCCAGCACATGGATGTACTGCCCCAGCACATGGATGTACTGCCCCAGCACATGGATATACTGCCCCAGCACATGGATATACTGCCCCAGCACATGGATATACTGCCCCAGCACATGGATATACTGCCAGCCCCCAGCACATGGAAATACTGCCCCAGCACATGGATATACTGCCCCAGCACATGGATATGCCCCAGCTCATGGATACTGCCCCAACACATGGATACTGCCCCAGCTCATGGATACTGTCCCAGCACATGGATATTGCCCCAGTACATGGATATACTGCCCCAGCTCATGGATATTGCCCCAGCACATGGATACTGCCCCAGCACATGGATACTGCCCAAGCTCATGGATACTGCCCAAGCTCATGGATATTGCCCCAGCACATGGATACTGCCCCAGCACATGGATATTGCCCCAGTACATGGATATTGCCCCAGCACATGGATACTGCCCAAGCTCATGGATACTGCCCCAGCACATGGATACTGCCCCAGCTCATGGATACTGCCCCAGCTCATGGATACTGCCCAAGCTCATGGATACTGCCCCAGTACATGGATACTGCCCCAGCACATGGATACTGCCCAAGCTCATGGATATTGCCCCAGCACATGGATACTGCCCAAGCTCATGGATATTGCCCCAGTACATGGATACTGCCCCAGCACATGGATATTGCCCCAGTACATGGATATTGCCCCAGCACATGGATACTGCCCAAGCTCATGGATACTGCCCCAGCACATGGATACTGCCCCAGCACGTGGATACTGCCCCAGCTCGTGGATACTGCCCCAGCACGTGGATACTGCGCCGCAGCTCACCTCTGTGCGCCGCTGTGTTCTGTGCGCCGCGCCGCGTGTTCGGCTCCCTGTTATCTTCCGGCGGCACATGGAGCTTGGGCGCTCGCCTGGGGGAACCATGTGACGAGTTGCGAGAACGCGGCTCGTCACGTGGTTCCCCCTGCGAGCGCTCAAAGCACCATGCCGCCGCCGGAGGTTAACAGCCGAAAATCGCAGCCTTATGCGATTTAGAAATCGCAGGGTCGGAAATCGCGATTCGATTGCGATTGCAATTAATTGCACAGCCCTAATGTATACGCTACAAAAAAAATGCCCGCCCAAGCCCAACACAATCTAAGGGGCCCCATGAGCTTACAATCTAAGGGGTCCCATGACGTTACAATCTGAGGGTCCTGTTCCCGTGCGCTTACACTCTAAGAGGGAAGAGGAACCTGCTCTAATATATAAATGCCTTTGTAATGCGCTGTCAGCTGTGCGCCCACCCATCACAGCTGCTCAGTTGGCCCTCCTGTTGCGGATGGGATGGCGATGGACACATTACAAACGTAATTATGTAGAGAGATACTCTTGGATAGGACATTGAAACAAAAACTATGGACGTGAATTCTGAGCTGGCGACAACAACAATAGACTGCCCTCTGGGCAGGCTTTCCAGCTAGTCAATGTATAAAGTAACTTCGCCTGCCATTGTTTAATTTGGAAACGATGGTGACTTTTACCATTGTGAGGAACAATGATGAACCTCGAAGCCACAGCGTTGAGTTTTGAATTGAAACTTAAGTGGTCATTACACCATACAAAAAGATATCTAGGTATGGGATTAGACCCAAATCTATCCTTTGGCCACCACATCGAAAAACTCTCAACTAAACTTAACCCCAAACTAGGTGCCCTGTACAGAAACAAATCCTGCCTGAGCTCTGTTGTAAGAAAGAAGATTGTACAACAAATGCTTATGCCGGCTATTGAATACGGAGATGTAATGTATGCAGCTGCCCCGCAAACGCACCTTCATAAACTTACTACATTGTAGCACAAAGCGGCAGTATGAGTTATACAATGTAACTACATGACCACATATTGTGACATCCAGACGCACCCATCACCTTTCCAACCTGGTGTTTAAGAGTCTTTTTGGGAAGCTACCACCCTACCTGAACAGACTGGTTCCTCCAGCAGTTTCCTCATCCTATAACCTCTGATCCAGGACCTGCACCTTACTTACAATACCACAACACAAAAAGAAAGTGGCTTGTTCCTCATTTTCCTACAGATCGCGCAAATATGGAATAACCTCCCAGATGCCATCAAATCTTCCCCCAGTCTAAAGTCACTTAAAGGAGCACTCTAGGCTAAAAATCCCCCCCTTTTTTCTTACATTAAAATATACCTATTCCCTACCTAGTTATTGTGTGTATATATATATATATATATATTTTTTAAATGTAATACTTACCCTAAAAACCACTTCTTTCCAACGGCGTTTTTTTTTTTATACTCGCCTCCCTCCTCTTGCGCTCCCGTCCTACTAACTTTGTAACTTTGCTAATGGTTTACGTGAGACGTGCGCATGCGCGCCTCTCACGTAAGCCAGCCAATCAGCAGGCTTCCTCTTCTAATTGGATTAGTGTTACGCGCAGAGGATGCGCGCAACACTAATCCCAGCCACAGACTATGCTGGCGGCTCGCTGCCGCCAGCTACTGCGGCGAGTAGGAGACGTCATCGTGGCAATAGTCGGCAGAAGCGGGAAATATGAATCCCGCTCTGCTGACTGACAGCTGGGAGGGCGGAGTAAAGTTCTCTGCGTCTCTCAGCTGTTTTCAGCTTTTTCAGCCGATCGGCTGAGCGGAGGGAGGGGCGACAGACAAGGGCATACTCAGGGCATCATGACCACCTAAAAAAGCTTAGGTGGTCATGTTGCCTAGAGTATCCCTTTAAGAGATCTCTATTAACATACCTCGATACAGAATGCACCTGTAAACATGCAACATGGTGACTATGGGCCATATTACATACTTGGTGCTAACTTAACCAGAGCAGTTGTAAACTTAGCACCAACTATGTAATATGGTTTTAACTTAACCAGAGCTGTTGTAAACTTCCCAGAACCATTATAGCCTATGGAGGTTTTCAGTTTACAACTGCTCTGCATCAAACATTTTCGCGTGTTCGGTTCGTGTTCGCCCACAATGGACCACAATGCACTTTTCCACTGGCCTGAAGCTTGTAATTGGCTACAGCCTTGCACCTGACCACAGGTCAGGTGCAAGACTATGGCAATCACGGCTCAGAATCCTGATTGTGCAAATTTTGCCTAATCATGGGCTCACAGAGCTAAATCCCGAAGCACACTATATAAGGCGTCCCTCGCAGCCCCAGCACGTGTTTATTGAGAGGAGATTGTTCTATCTGGGAATTGTTGTAATCAGGGGCGGATCCAGGGGGGGGGAACGGGGCAATTGCCCCCCCCCCGAGATTTGATCCGGGGACCCGATGCCGGGCAGCGCCGGAGTGCCTGCCCGGTCCTGAAGAGTAAAGCAGCTGCGTGCAGACGCCGGCGGTCACGTGGTCCGGCTAATCAGGTGTACTGAGTCTCTGTACCACCTGACTGGCCGGACGCGTGACCTGCGCACGCACGCCACGCAGCCGCATCACTCAACAGGACGGACTCTTCAGGACCGGGCAGGCACTCCCGCGCTGCCCGGCATCGGGTCCCTCAACCCCTGCCGCCCGGAGCTGGAGGCCTGGAGCAATATCCAGGTGAGAGCTGGGCAAATCCATGTGTAAGCTGGGGGCAAATCCATGAGCTGGGGGGCAAATCCATGAGCTGGGGGGCAAATCCATGAGCTGGGGGCAAATCCATGAGCTGGGGGGCAAATCCATGAGCTGGGGGCAAATCCATGAGCTGGGGCAATCCATGAGCTGGGCAAATACATGACCTGGGGGCAAATACATGAGCTGGGCAAATACATGAGCTGGGCAAATCCATGACCTGGGGGCAAATCCATGAGCTGGGCAAATCCATGAGCTGGGCAAATCCATGAGCTGGGGGCAAATCCATGAGCTGGGCAAATCCATGACCTGGGGGCAAATCCATGAGCTGGGCAAATACATGACCTGGGGGCAAATCCATGAGCTGGGCAAATCCATGAGCTGGGCAAATCCATGAGCTGGAGTGCCTGCCCGGTCCTGAAGAGTAAAGCAGCTGCGTGCAGACGCCGGCGGTCACGTGGTCCGGCTAATCAGGTGGTACTGAGTCTCTGTACCACCTGACTGGCCGGACCGCGTGACCTGCGCACGCACGCCACGCAGCCGCATCACTCAACAGGACGGACTCTTCAGGACCGGGCAGGCACTCCCGCGCTGCCCGGCATCGGGTCCCTCAACCCCTGCCGCCCGGAGCTGGAGGCCTGGAGCAATATCCAGGTGAGAGCTGGGCAAATCCATGTGTAAGCTGGGGGCAAATCCATGAGCTGGGGGCAAATCCATGAGCTGGGGGGCAAATCCATGAGCTGGGGGCAAATCCATGAGCTGGGGGCAAATCCATGACCTGGGGGCAAATCCATGAGCTGGGGGCAAATCCATGAGCTGGGCAAATACATGACCTGGGGGCAAATACATGAGCTGGGCAAATACATGAGCTGGGCAAATCCATGAGCTGGGGGCAAATCCATGAGCTGGGCAAATCCATGACCTGGGGGCAAATCCATGAGCTGGGCAAATACATGACCTGGGGGCAAATCCATGAGCTGGGCAAATCCATGAGCTGGGCAAATACATGACCTGGGGGCAAATCCATGAGCTGGGCAAATCCATGAGCTGGGGGCAAATCCATGAGCTGGGCAAATACATGACCTGGGGGCAAATCCATGAGCTGGGCAAATACATGAGCTGGGCAAATCCATGACCTGGGCAAATCCATGACCTGGGCAAATCCATGACCTGGGCAAATCCATGAGCTGGGCAAATCCATGAGCTGGGCAAATACATGAGCTGGGCAAATACATGACCTGGGGGCAAATCCATGAGCTGGGCAAATACATGAGCTGGGCAAATCCATGACCTGGGGGCAAATACATGAGCTGGGCAAATACATGAGCTGGGCAAATCCATGACCTGGGGGCAAATCCATGAGCTGGGCAAATACATGAGCTGGGCAAATCCATGACCTGGGGGCAAATCCATGACCTGGGGGCAAATCCATGAGCTGGGCAAATCCATGAGCTGGGGGCAAATCCATGAGCTGGGCAAATCCATGAGCTGGGGGCAAATCCATGTGTGAGCTGGGGGCTCTCTGCTCCTCTAGATTCTAAAATCCGGGGTGCCCTCTGCTCCTCTAGATTGTAAAATCCTGGGTGTCCTCTGCTCCTCTAGATTGTAAGCTCCTGTGTGCCCTCTGCTCTTCTAGATTGTAAGCTCCTGTGAGCCGGGCCCTCTGCTCCTCTAGATTGTAAGCTCCTGTGAGCCGGGCCCTCTGTAAATTCTCGTGAGTCGGGCTCTCTGCTAAAACACCTTATTTTCTGTAAGTGCCCCTCCCGAGACTAGTCTCTGGATCTGCCCCTGGTTGTAATCTGTGTCTTGTCAGTGCCAGCAGCTATTGGGGGGGGGGGTCTCACTTCCACCCATCGGGGGTTTTACAGATTTGTATCAGATTTCTGCGAATTTTAATCTGTGTTTTGTCACTGCCACCCATCCGGGGGTCTCACTGATTTATAGGAGGTTTCTGGGAATTGTAATTTGTGTCTTGTCACTGCCACCCATCAGAGGGTCTCACAGACTTGTAGCAGATTTCTGCAAATTTTAATCTGTGTCTTGTCACTGGCTGCCAGCTATCATGGTGTCTCACTGAGTTATACCAGAGTTCTGGAAATCTTTCATCTAGATAACACAGTTGAATCAGAGTTCTGTATATCTTTAATCTATATATCACTCACCATGTCAGAAAGACCAAAAAGGACAGGCAGACGCTCCCAGACACAGATAAGAGGGCAAGCAGCCTCTGTGTCGGGAGGCTGTGCCTCTGGTCGTCGTGGACGTGGTGCATCCTCTGCAGGGGCACGCTTGTGCTTTCTAACTGGTGCTGGCTGTCTTAAGCAGCAGCAACATACAGAGGATTTGGTGGATTGGCTAACCAGGCCATCCTCATCCTCCGAGTCCTCTGCCAGCCAGGCTTATATTGGTTTACAGTCCACCTCATCTGTCAAAACATCTAATTCAGCCTCCATGTCCACAGCTGCTCCTGCCGTAGCCTCACTATCACACACGGAGGAGTCAGCTGAATTGTTTGACTACAATGACAGTGACATGCTGCTTGAGGATGCGCAGCAACTACAGTGCTCTGATTAAAACTCTGAGATTGAGGAAGGGAGTATAATAAACCTATAGGAAGGGGGTGCCAGTGACACACAAATAACTGGCACAACTGTTTCCCCAGCAGCTTAAGCATAGTGCCAAGTTGGCTCCAGTGACGAGGAGATAGGGGGTGATGATGATGATGATGAGGTCACTGACTCCACATGGGTGCCTGATCGAACAGAGGAGTCAAGGGAGGAGGTGGAGGAGACACAACAAAAACGAGGCAGAACGTCCTCTATGACCAACCGTAGCCAGTCCAAGGCATCAGAAGTCACAGCTGCTCAGGTGCAGAGCGCTGTTGTCTCAAAGCACATGTACAGGAAGTCTGCTGTCTGGGAGTTCTTTAAGAAATGTGCAGCAGACCGCACCATTGCTATTTGTAATCTTTGTCAGATGAGGATCAAGCGTGGGAAAGACACGCTTGGATACCACGTGCTTGAGGCGACATATGACCCGCTGCCACGCATCCCGTTGGCACAACACTTTGCATAGGTCCTCCTCCTCATCTGTCTCTACCCCCACTATATGTCCTGCCACGTCATGGCCTACAACCTCCACTGACAGGGATGATGCTACAGTAATGGGTGTACCAGGTCCTTCCTCAGAATGTGACAGCATCCCATCAGCTGAAGATTTACGCAGTCAGATTACGTTGCCCCAGCTGCTGCAGCGTAAGAAAAATATAGTTCCAACCATCCCCAAGCACAGCGTCTAAATGCCAGCTTAGCAAAATTACTCGCATTACAGCTGCTGCCTTTCTAGCTGGTGTACTCTGCTTCCTTCCGTAAATTTGCTAAATGTGCTGTACCACAGTGGCAGGTTCCAAAACGCTATTTCTTTTCACGGAATGCCAGTCCAGCACTACACGTGGAAGACAATGTTATGGAGTCATTGGGAAAGGCAGTCAGCAGCAAGGTGCACATGACTTTAGACATGTGGTCCAGCAAGCATGGACAGGGCCGTTACATTTCCTTCACGGCACACTGGATAACTCTGCTTGCAGCTGGGAGGGATCCAGGACGGGGCTCTGTGCTGGAGCTTGTTCATCCACCACGCCTCCAGAAAGCTGCTTGTATGAGGTCTGTCTGCTCCACCACCTCCTCCTCCTTCTCTGTCTCTGGCGAAGTGGCAGTTAAACCGACACGTGGCAGGGGCTACGCAATGGCTCAAGCAAAAAGATGCCATACTGTGCTTGAGCTGGTTTGTTTAGGGGACAGGAGCCACACCGGGCCAGAAATTATATCAGCTCTGCAGGGGCAGGTGTAGAGATGGTTAACACCATGCCAGCTTCAGCTGGGAATGGTCGTCTGTGATAATAGCAGCAACCTTCTCTCTGCCCTACGCCAGGGTAAGTTGACGCATGTACGATGCCTAGCACATGTCCTACATCTGGTGGTACAGCATTTCCTAACCAGGTACCCAGGGCTGGCACAGCTTCTCAGCCAGGCCAGAAAAGTCTGCAGCCACTTCAGATGGTCATTCCCAGCAAGTGTTCGCCTGGCAGAAATTCAAAGAGAATTCCACCTTCCAATAATCCGTCTGATCTGTGACATGCCCACCAGGTGGAACTCGGCATTAGCAATGCTGCAGCATCTGCACAAGCAGCAGAGGGCCATCATTGAGTACCTGTGTGAGTATGGCACAAGGACAGGTTCAGGTCAACTTGTTTTTTTCCCCCCACAGTGGCTGATGATCAAGGATGCATGCACTGTACTGTCACCATTTGAGGAGGCAACGAGGATGGTGAGCAGGGACAGTGCATGCATCAGTGACACAATTCCTTTAGTGTTCCTGCTGGAGCGCACTCTGTGGGGAATTATAGATTTGGCACTAGAGGCAGAGCAGCAGGAGGAAGAGGAGGCCTTCCCTAGCTCTCAAGGCCCCGGTCTTTAAGCAGACAGCATTCCTGCAGGTCCTCAGATCAGACAGGAGGAGGAGGATGAGGAGGAGGCAGAATATTTAAGTTGTGTGGGCATTGAAGGTGGGGATTCCTCAAGGGAGTACCTAGGGGCAAGGGCAGACCTGGATACATTTACAGCAGATGATCCACTGGCTTATTGGGTGTTGAGATTGGATCACTGGCCAGAACTTAGCCAATATGCTATGCAGCTACTAGGTTGCCCTTCATCCAGCGTGTTTTCTGAAAGGACGTTCAGTGCCGCTGGAGGTTTTGTCACAGACAAAAGAGTGCGTCTGTCCACCGACTCTGTAGACCGGCTGACATTTATAAAAATGAATCAGTCCTGGATCAGCAGCTATCAATCCCCTGATGCTGACGTAACTGAATAGATCAGGGATCTCTTCTGCATTCCCAAAACCTCCACCACTGCACTCTTCCACAATACCACAAAGGGGTTACGGTGTGAAGGCACTTGCTACCAAAGGCACAATATTTGGGTGCACTGCCACTGACGCCTATACCAGATTCATATCATTTTAATATTGGACCACAGGGTTCGAGTCCCATTGACTTGCATGGAGTTTGGTTCGTGTTCGAGTTCGAACTCAAACTTTTGAAATTGTTCGAGTTCGAATGCGAACCAAACACGGGGCTGTTCGGCTCATCACTATTGACCAGCTCTCCATCAGGTACTTGTGAAAAAAGAAGTTGGAAAGACACACGGGAGTGTCACCAGGACAGCTTTATTGGAGTCAAACAATGCATCATTTCAGCTCCTGAAGTCTCAAGGATGTAGGAACCAAAACATTGCATTGTCTCTTTCTCCATACAGCAGTCAGTTCGTCATCACATTCACAGACTTACGTTTTCCACTCTACAACCAGCAATAAGTAACACGCAATCAGATCATCAACACTTATAGACCTCCATTTTTCCACTCTGCAGTCCCTCCCCTCCTGCTCAGTCCTAGTCCTAAATGTGAGCTCTCCCTTCCAGCTGCTTCTACTTCTGATTACCCTTACTAAGCCCAAGCTTCTAGTCCGTCCCATGCAATCGCTGCTATATTCTTTCTGGCCACCAGCTAAACCTTCCTTCTGCTCCCATTTGTTACCCCAGTCCCTTAGATTGTAAACTCACAGGATGTCTGGCTGAGCATTTGGTTAAAGTGCTGAATTAGCAGGACAGTTATCCTATGGGCAGGGTCGTCTCTTCCTTATGTATCATTATTACGTCTCATGTTTGTGCTCCCCTATTGTAAAGCGCTACGGATTCTGCTGACGCTATATAAATGACTATAACTGGTGCATGGCATGGGTGAGTCAAGCCACCCTATATACACCAAGATCTTGGAAAGTATTGTAGCCAGATTAAGTGGAGGGTTTCCACAACCCAGCAGAAACGTATTGAGGTAGATGGAAAATGTAGGATGCGACTTTCTGTTTTTAGGAAAGAGGGCACATGAAATTCCCCAGCCAAAGATGAAACCACTTACACACTCTAAAGTAAACACATGTCCCAGAATAGGTATAGGAACA
Organism: Leptobrachium leishanense; assembly: GCA_009667805.1. Classification (NCBI taxonomy): domain Eukaryota; kingdom Metazoa; phylum Chordata; class Amphibia; order Anura; family Megophryidae; genus Leptobrachium; species Leptobrachium leishanense. Next base: position 46,557,175 of record CM019065.1, read on the forward strand.
GGTGGAAAACATCACCTATATGATGTGCGTGTGACGAGGACATCTGAAGACGCAGAGAAGACTGAAGGAGCCTGAGAGACGCAATGGAGGCCGAATGACAAAACAAGATGCAATCGAGACACCATTGTTAACTGGGATACACACACAAAACTGAAAAAAAGAAGCTTGTAGTGAGTCGTTGCTTTTCTTTCATGCATTGCATAAGTAGATGAGAGAGTTAAAGGGACACTCTAGCTGAGTCCCATCCCTATCAGGCATATTGGCTGCTTGCGTCCTGGTGGCATGTGTCCTGGAGGGCTCCCCTCTACCCTGGAGGGCTATCAATCAGCTTATGTGAATAGCCTTTTGGGATTCTGAACTGCATTTCTATCACTTTTCCATTTAATGGATTTGCCACCCCTGTGCCAACATAAAATTTGGGTGTTTGTATAGTTCTGGTGATGACCAGGAACATGGAAAACATACATGGTTATTCAGAGAGCACCGAAATGTCACCGATAATTCGATGCTCTCCTGTTCGCCACACTTCAGCGAGTTCGATTCACCGACTATGCGGTGTGTTCAGCATTTACTGCAGTGTCCCCGAAGTGCGGCGAATCAACCCACTGAACAAATCTAAATACAGCCGAATCAATCGCAGAAAAGCCAATGACTCGTCGAACAGACCGCCGACCATCCGCTGGAAAAAGCCGACATGCCGCCTAACAAGTACAAAGAAAAAACCTGCAACTTTTAAAAGGTGTTTGCCAAAAAACTACTGCATGGAAATGCCTGAAAATAATATATAAGGTCCTATGAATAATAATAAGAACGTCTGTTACAGAAAGAAAATATAACACCTTTTAAAAAAAATTTGTCAAATGCCTAAAATATCCAAAAAAATAGATAAATACTTTTTGCTGCAAGTGAAAAAGAATAAATATTTAATAAAAACAGGAATATTTTTTACATTGAAACCTATGGGATTTGCCTGATTAAACCTGTCGAGAGAAACCCCTGAACATCAGAGCATTTCACTGATATTTCTCTGCTGTTCGGTGTCTCTGAATAGATTAACCATCCCTCTATGGGGGATTTCTCTGCCGCCGAACAGCACCGTATTTCTCTGTCAATTCGCTAATATTTGGCAAACTGCCAGCTTTTTGAATAGCCGAATGGCCACAAACTTGCACCGTAGGGGGGAATTTACTGTTCGGTGAAATGTCAGGGCAAATTCGGCTTTCTCTGAATAACCCTGATAAATAAATAACTAACAAGAGAAGTACAGCCATTATTCTCAGCTATGGTTATACTTAGAATATACTGCTGGTACGTTGGAATATATGAAAGCACTGACTCTAAAATGGTATTTATTCTGCTTTGAAGCCAGAATCGCTGAGGTCACCATTTAACCCACTGTTTACCATTACTGTTGTAAAAGGAGGAGAGCCATGCATGATTTGGAATGTGCCACACTACACGTTCCTCTTTATATACAATAATTTTTGCATTGCCTTTGCTGGCCGAGGCCCAGTAAACAAATCTACGTTCCGTTTCAATACGAATAAAACAAAATTAAATAAAAAAAAGAGGTTTGCAACGTTTTGTAGGGACTTAATGGTCGAGTGCACACATAAAATATATACCACGTGCAGCAATCCCTAGCGACTTAGCTTCAGTATTTGGATGGACTAAGCTATGCTTACAGAAGCGTTTCCGCGGTTACAGTTATAATGCAGGAATTTCCGATTTTTCCTTCCAAAAGAAATACTAAATATTAAGGCAGAATAGCACACCCCTATATTATGGAAGCAAGCCAAGGTGTAAGACTTTTTGTTCTGGGGCCCAAGACCAGGGCAGGGGATTCAGGGCCAGATCCGATTGCCCCAGTCTAGGGAGTGTTTGTGTGTATGTGAATGTGTCTCTCTGTTAACCTCCCTGGCGGTCTAATTTTTTCAAAATTTCGTGTCTAAAAGCGTCTCAATTTTTTTTTAAAGGAAACATGTTTTTGTACATAGTTAGCCTGTAATAATTAGGAATCACGCACTGAGATCCGTGAAATCAAGAGTCCTTACTGGTAAAATCCTTTATAAATAAATAAATAAATAAATGAATAAAAAAAAAAATAGTAAATACACGGAGTCCGATAAAGTTTGAAACACGACATAATAATTTATTATGCCAAAAATAATTATCCAAAATAATGCAAATAAATGATATTCAATAAAATACAACAAAAAACACTGAAATCTGTCTGAAAACAAGGGTGAGAGGATGTATGGTCTATTTCTTCTCACCTAGTGGCCATTCATAAACATTGCACTTTGGATTTACAGTGTAAAATTATATTTCTCTAAGTTTGCTGCTGGTCCCGCCCCCCTGCATCGTGTGTCTCGCAGGGAGCCTTACCAGGAAGCAGCTCGCCGCGTTCACACTGCGGGGGACATCGACGGAGCCAGGAGGAGGTGAGTATGCATCCAGCCCGAGTGTGGCTCGGGGTTACCGTTCACGGTAGTGAAATTTAACCCCAAGTCACACTCGGGAATACTGCCAGGGAGGTTAATAAACAAACTTGTTTCTTGTCCCTAATCTCCACCTTCTCTCGTGATTCCAGAAACCTGTTTCATACATTCACCCTGTTAATGTGTTACAGTCCCACACAACCCTCCACTGACATTAATGCGGTCAGCTTTGCTGACCACGTTACTACCAGATTAACTACCTTAGACTATAGAAATATCTTCAATTCCATCCTCCCCTTCATTCAACCTCACTCACAGGCCCCTCATTCCCTGCTCCTTCCTCTACCATGGTCTTTTTCTCTCCAGTCTCTGAAGAGGACGTCTCAGTACTTCTCATGTCCTCCTGCCCTTCCACCTATGTTCTTGACCCCATCCCTTCACATTTCAGTTGCTCTGTCTAACCAGTTATTTTCTCTCCTTTAACTCATATTTTCAACCTCTCCTTCTAATCTTGCATCTTCCCCTCTGCATTCAATCATGCCCAGATTACCCCCATTCTAAAGAAGCCATCTTTGGACATTACCTCCCTTTCTAACTACCGTCCCATCTCTGTACTTCCCTTTGCCTCCAAAATCTTAGAACGTCTGATCTATACCCAACTTACTGGTTTCCTCATTACCAACTCCCTAACTGACCAACATCATTGCGGATTTTGCTCCCCGAGACTCTACCGAGACTGCTTTGACCAGGGTGACTTGGTTTCTGCTAAATCCAGAGGTTCCTTCTCTCCTTGATCTTTCCGCTACTTTTGACACGGTCAACCACGCGCTTTTACTCCTCACACTCCTCATCTTTTGTTCAGCGGCACCTCTCTCTCTCCTGGTTCTCTTTCTATCTTTCTCATCCATCTTTTAGTATCTCTTTTGTTCACCTCCAGTTCCTCTCTCAGTTGGGCCGTGGCCTGGATCCACTGTAGTGGAATAAATATTTTTTTTCTCCTGCTATCCTGATGTTTCATGTCTATTCAGTTGTTTCTTTTGTTGAATCGGGGGATCCCTGTGACTACGATATGTTCCGTAACCCATACTATAGCTAAAACGTATGTAGGGCTGAGCACCCGTGCAGACCTTGCTCAACAGAAAGTCACTCCAAAAGCAAGAGGTCAACAAAGGAATTGAGTGCGTTTGACATTAGACATTTGTTGATTATACTTGCTCAGCTCTCAAGAGTGGAAACTATCCAGGGGTCGACAGGGCACGCATTAGAACGCAGTTCCTAAACAATTTTTGCATAGGAACCTGAGTTCCCATCTCTCCCAAACACTATAAAACGTTTATTCTGGTGTTCAATCATATTCTCCCTGTTAAATCATAACAAATATAGGGTTCATCATATCATTTTGATAAAATATACTATGTACATAAATATATCAGATCCGAGGGTAATTGTGAGATGATAATTGCTAATTGGGGGGACAAAAATCTTGGTGAGTTCCCACACTTGTTCTTTTAGGACTTGACCCCTGAAACTATCCATCTCTCAAGATCTTTGAAATGTACTGTCAATGGGACCTCAGATCGCATTTACGGTCATTGAAATGTACTGTCAATAGGACTTGTGATCAGAGGCGTAACTAGAAACCTCAGGGCCCAGGTGCAGGAACCACGACGGCCCCCCCACCCTAGGCAAAAACAAAAACTAATTTTTTCCCCCCTTCAACATCCATTGGTAATCTCCAGGTCCACAATGTTGACTCCAGACAACCAGTGTCCCACTTTTTCCAGGTCCATCATGACCTCTTCAGTCCATCCCATTTTTTATGTAATGTGCACTATTTGTATCTCACAGAGCTCCACAGCAATAAACCTCACAGTAATGTGTGCTGTGTATGAACATATCACAGAGCTCCACAGCAATAAATCTCACAGTAATGTGGAGTGTATGAGTGTATCAGACAGAGCTCCACAGCAATAAACCTCAGTAATGTGCAGTGTGTATGAACGTATCACAGATCTTCACAGCAATAAAACTCAGTAATATGCAGTGTGTATGAGCATATCACAGAGCTCCACATCAATAAAACTCACATTAATATGCAGTGTGTATCAGTGTAAATCAGAGTCCCACAGCAACAAAACTCACGCTCATACATACCACATATTACTGTATCACATAGCTCCAAAGTAAAACTCACAAATAAGTATAAAATAAATTTAAAAAAGAATTATATATATATAAAATATAGGCAAGCCCCCAGGTCCAGGCAGGCGAGTGTGGGCCCCCCGGACTCAGGGGCCCAGGTGCGGTGTCACCCTCTGCACCCCTGGTAGTTACACCCCTGCTTGTGATCGCATTTACTTCTGTCCCATGAGGTGATGGCAGTGATATAGTTCAGTGTGATATTATGTAGTATTGCAGCTACGATGGACACTGTGAGTGGAGACAAATCTTTGTACACATCAAGTGTGAGCCAATACCTCCCCCAGGAAATTCTTATGGACAGCGGTGGGAATATTTGTTCCTCCTTTTGTGTAGTAAGAGGTGTCCTTCTTGCTTTTTTCCCTTCTTTATGGATATCTAAAAACAATTCCATGTCATTTTATCCAACACATTCACCATTGTAACTGTATCATTTCTTAAACTCCTCATGCCCCACATGCAGGTTTCTGTAGTGTAGTGGTTATCACGTTCGCCTCACACGCGAAAGGTCCCCGGTTCGAAACCGGGCAGAAACAATTTTTTTTTTATCTATATTTTTGGACGTCTGTACTCTATTATTGATACTAATACAGGCTTCAATTTTTCCTTATTAAAGAGTTAATATAAAAATTTAGACAATAGCCCTAGAGTCTGTGAGACATTGTGTGTAAATGTTGATGGGATTTATGTTTCCATTGATGTTGCTGTTATTCCAAATGACCTTTTAGAAGGAATTTGAAGCTTACATGTAGAGTGAAACCACTTAACCCTGTTTTCCCTAAAAATGGCTCGTGTTTGCAGTACCTGGCTTCTAACATAAATTCATAACTATTTCCTACATATTTATTTTCTGTTAATCTGTATATTTGTGTTTTTTTAAAAAATATCTTGCATTGTATTACTTTGAAGTGTTACAGTTGTTACAGAAATACAAAGTTCTTGAACCCAGGACATACTTGAAAACGAGAGAAATCTCAATGTATCCTTCCTGGTAAAATCCTTTATAAATAAATAAAGTTCAAAGGAAGATCAAGGGTTGTAATTTCAGAAAATAAACAGCAGGTGGCAGTGAAAGCTCCGAAATGAATGGCATTTAATGCTTCCTCTGTGCTATGAGCTGGATGACAAAGGTACAGCAGTCCTTTCTTTAAAAAAGATCACTACCATTCTAAAGTGATACACTGAGCTTGGTCAACTGACACCTATGTTACAAAAAATAAAAGCAATAATGTAAATTTTTACTTAATGTATTTTTATTGAGACATAAACTGACATTGATCAACTGTCACTTATAAATTGCTGTTTTTTCTCTTTTTGAGTGGCTGTCCGAATGTGAGATGTAATATGCATAGAATAAATGGGACTAATACAATGAAAATATTACAGGAGATTAAAAAGGTTTTCTAATTAAAAAAAAAAAAAATACTACTTCCCTGACCGGGAATCGAACCCGGGCCGCGGCGGTGAGAGCGCCGAATCCTAACCACTAGACCACCAGGGAAATCTGTGTGAGGTGCCATGAACTGCTTACTTATTTTTGACAACTATTATCATATTTTAAAAGTCTATTCAAATTTATCTTGTTATTATTACATAATACAGGGTTATTCAAAGAGAATCGAAAAGTCACCGCACGTTCAGTGACTTTTTGTTCTCTTCAATTCGGTGCAATTTGGCGATCCCATTTCGGCAACCCTGCAGTGTATTCAGCAAGCACCACAGGGCCGTCGTAGTGCAGGGAAAAGCCGCCACAAACCCGACGAACACTCACCGCAAAACCCGGCAAACGCAAACCGAAACCCGCATAAACATCTGGATTAACCCCGCCGAACACACCAGAGAAACCGGAGCAGCCACCGATCACAGCGCAGAGCAGCCATCGGAAAAAGCCAACACCGCAGACGAATGGAGTGAACAAAAAAAAAGTACGCTTGAACGTTTGAAAAGTGAAAGCTGTTTGCAAAGAAACTACAGAACGAAAATGTCTGGAATTTACATATAAGATCCAATGAATGAGAATAAAAAGGGCTGTTACAGAAAAAAGAAAAAAAGATAAAAAAAAAAGGTAAAAACAAAATCCCGAAAAGATCCTAAAAAAACTATAAATAGACTTTTTACTGCAGAATATTATAATCAACAGTTTATTAGATATTGAATTAAAACGGGAATATTTTTAACATTGAAGCCTATGGGATACTCCTGAATAAACCTGTCGAATGAAACCACCGAACAGCAGGGAAATTCGGCAACTTTTCACTGCTGGTTTTTGTTCTCTGAATAGACGAAGCATTGCTTCTCTATGGGGATTCACTGCCCTCGAACAGGCACCGTATGTGCAGGCAATTCGCCAAGATTTGGCGAACTGCCTGCTCTGGATAGCCGAATGGCCAGAAAAGGTAACCGTATGTTGAATTTCACTGTTCGGTTACCTTTCGGTCACAATTCGGATCTCTGACTAACCCTGTATATTTAATTTCTAAAGCATCAACATGTAATCAGTACAGTATACACTGTGATACAGTATTTTTGAGACAAAACAGCACTTGGCAACAAATTTGTGCACAGGATATATTTTAGCTAATGCTTAGAAACGTTAAGTGGTTATACCAAATTTCCTAAAAAACTGGGCACAGTCTGAAAAGCCTGTAAAAAAGTGATCTGGATAGGGTCACACGTACCATGTAACTTTTACATATACATTGTAGTAACCAGGTGATAATGAAAAACATGCACAATGCATCAAGTGCCTAATAAGTGGAGAGGCAATTATTTGCTTATGCACGGTAAATAATAAATAAATGGGACTTATGCAATGCGAATATTACAGTAGGTGAGCAAAGGTTTTCTAATTTAGCTCTCTAAATAAAAACCTCACTTCCCTGACCGGGAATCGAACCCGGGCCGCGGCGGTGAGAGCGCCGAATCCTAACCACTAGACCACCAGGGAAACTTGCAAATCTCTTATGAAATGCTTACTTATGTGTGAAAACTACCATCACATTTTAATTCATATTGTAAGTAGAGAGGTAACCAATAAGTGGAGAGGTAACCAATAAGTGGAGAGGTAACCAATAAGTTTTTTGGTAATTATTTGCTTATGCACAGTAAGATCACAATTTAGTTACTAAAAGGAGAAAGCGTTATTCACTTTTACCAGCTCCATAAAAAACCTACCTAACATGGGGCCCAATTCCAACCTGGGGCCCAATTCCAACCTGGGGCCCTATTCCAACCTGGGGCCCTATTCCAACCTGGGGCCTATTCCAACCTGGGGCCCTATTCCAACCTGGGGCCCTATTCCAACCTGGGGCCCGATTCCAACCTGGGGCCCTATTCCAACCTGGGGCCCTATTCCAACCTGGGGCCCGATTCCAACCTGGGGCCCGATTCCAACCTGGGGTCCGATTCCAACCTGGGGCCCGATTCCAACCTGGGACCTTATTCCAACCTGGGGCCCGATTCCAACCTGGGACCCTATTCCAAAGTTGACACAAAAGGGGATACAATAAGTATCAAGTATTAAGTTTCCAACCTTAAAATAGGGCCCCTAGACGGTAACGGGGGATGGTCAGGGAAAAAATGGGAGCAAGCTAATTTCACTTACCTGCTCCCTGTTCACAAGCTTATTCTGACCCAGCTGATGTACTAGCGGTGTGGGTCAGAATAATTGAGAAAAGCAGACAGATACAGGCAGCCACTGGTATCAGCATCTGGGGTACACGGGAACCATGGAGCCCAACTGGAACCTGGCATGAGCATGTCTGTGCAGGGTATCACACACGGCCATGGAAGGAGCTTTGGAAGAACACTGGTGACCACTCGGGTAAAGAAGCTCTTTAGAAAGTATAAGTGGTGTCATAGTGGTCCAGCAGAGACACGGGTTTGCGTTTAGACACGTTAACCAACGAGACTAGAAACCTGAAATATGGTTCTCTATCAGCTTAAAAGTTGCGAGGGTCAAACAGGCCGTAATTATACAAATGACCTATTCTCTATGTGTTTTGCCACATGAATAGCAGTTTTGTCATGAGATACAGTCAGCTGTTAGTAATGAGATAATGAAGATCCCGTAGAGTTAACTCAACTGCTTCTGACCTCTGAGAAGGAAATAATTCCTGGTAACACGCCTTATTTGCCAGCATGCAGTTATGACTGCCTGCCACGGCCTGGTGTTCTGGTGTAGCCTCATTGCCTCCCCAGATAACCCCTGCATGACTTGATCATCTTGCTTCTTCCAGAGTTCCTTGGCTTGGTGTTTCCAGTGATGCCCTCTTCTTTGTAGTTCCCAAGTAGTCATTGGCCTACTGTTCCTGTGATAGTCCTCTGCGCTGTCTTATCTCAAAGGTTCAAGCCTGTTCCCGCGTTGTCCCTCTGAATTGTTAAGTCAAGAAGTGAGACAGGCAAAATGGCCGTATCTACAAACACTCAGATATTGTCTGCACAAAGACTCTTGTTTTAGATCCTGGTGCACATCATGTTAAATACAAGTTTCATCCTACAGTACCGCCTGCCATAAACTGTGCTGTCTCTAAGAATGGATAATGTCACTTTGTGAGATGCGGGAGGTACATCAGCCGTTGGAATATCAGAACAATTACTATTACTGGTGGACCAACAGTTTTGGAACTGGAGACTAAAACTGAACCCCTAACATCCCATGCCACTTTTTCTTATACATGAAAAGCGTGGCATCACCCAGGTGACTGGCATACAGACCTCTTCCCCAAGTATTCCCACCTCTTTGATAATTTAGTCCTGTCATCTAAGTTGGTTCACATTGTTCTATGGTAACATTTATGTTATAGCTTTTCTTTATTAGTTTTTCACACGCCGACCCGACCACCTCTATAAATCAGGGCTGTCAAACACCGGCCCCCCCAAACGTTGATGGCCTACAAATCCCAGAATTCTTAGAATGTAATAAATGACCAGGTAATCATGGGAGTTGTAATTCAGGAACATCTGGGGGGGACTTGAGCTTGACCGACCTGTATGTATAATCTTTAATAAAAATACTTTAAATGGAGGATGATATTAAGTTACATTCTTGAGTGTCTGTCTGTCTCCTTTTCATAGTGCCTTCATTAAAAATAAAAAATCTTGGGGGCGTGGCCGGCTGCAGATAAGAGAGGACGTGTGTCTGTGGAGCTCCGACCAGCCCTTCTCTCTACTGTATGGGATCCGTTTACACCGTTTACCACCGAGTTTTCTGAGTTGGGTACCCAGAGTAGCTGGCCATCGGGGGCGAGTTGTCTGGGGAATGTCCCCCCCCACCGAAAGACAATTGGCGGGCATTTTTCTGTTGGTGGGCACTGCCGGCGGCCATCTTAGAGCCTACCCCACGACTACGACCAACTCCTTGCTGTGCTCCTCTGTGGCTTTCTCTCTTGTTGGACCTGTAACAGGAGCTGCAGAGACAGAGGGCCCCCGTCTCCCATTCACTGCTCGGGATGGATCGATGAGGATGGATGAGGCTGGTGAGTTTGAGCGTCGAGTCATTCCCCCTCCCCCCACTGAAGTGGAAATGGCCGCGATTGAGGGCCTTTAGGCCTGTTTGGCGTTGCCGACTATCAGAGCCCGCTCAAGAAGAGGACTAGGCGCCAGATGATGACTGTGCAGCAGGGATGCAGAGAGCGGCCGATTTCCTGCTTGTATGCATCAAACGAGTCCTTCCCTATACGCGGTGCTGGGGGATTTGGAGGCCGTTGATGAGGGGGCAAAAGGCAGAGCTGAAGACTTGAGAGCCGCACCGGTGGTCGACCCCCTGCTTCAGGGATCGGCTCCAGAATGGCTTGATGGAAAAGTGCTGCCGTCTGCCGGGATTAGCGGTGAAGCGGTGGACCCTGTGCTATGTTGGGGTGCCAACTTGGGCCCTGCGGCAAAGCCCCTGCTGAGGTGGAGCTGGCCCCGAGGGTGCCCATCCGATGTGAGGTGCCACTGCCAACGGGGCTGCCCACGCGACCCTTTCGCTAGATATTTTCTTTTTTTCGCAGGCCCGCACCTTCGTGAAGCAACCCCCATTGCTGCCGTTCTCCTCTCCCCCCTTTGCTGAGTATTTTTATTTCTTTTGCTCCCCATTTTTTGAGTATTCCCCTCGCGTTGACACTTTTATTCTAATTGGCAGAGTTTGATTTCTTAAACATATTTGTCTATTTTAATTGGTTTTTCTATCCCTGCGAGAGTTTTCTTTTTGGCCCTGCGAGGCCATCTATGCCGGTCGATTTGTGACCTTTTTCACATAATAAAAATTATAAATGGAAAGAATTAGAAACTCTTAATGCATATATTATCATTGAATACACTCGTGGGATGTCCCTTGATAACCCTAATTCATGAAATGTTGGCAATAGTTTTAAAACTTAGCTTTTTAAACTGAACAAATTAATAAAAAGGTATTTTTTTGTTATTTCAAAGAAATTCTTGGAATTTTTAACTATTTTTCAGGTTAGCTCCTCCTATCTCCATAGGAATATCTCATTAAAACTTTCTAAATTTCCAAAAAAAAAATAGTTACAACAGTTTTCAGACAAGTCAAAACAACAAAGAGTCCCACCACTCACGAGCTCTGTTGAAGTGGGAAGTGTGTACCAAGGACCAAGTGATCCTAACACTCGTTAATCTGTGCTTGCAATTTGCGCTCCCTATACCTAACATGGGGGGCGCAAAGTGCAGTAAACTCATGCTACGAATCTCAAATTAACGAGCACTAATGGGTCTTTTTAACCCGTTAGCGATTCGAAGGCGATGTGGGCGCAGCTCTATGACCTCCTTTGACCCCTTAGTGACCAGGTGGTTTTACAAAAGTCTGTCCGAAAGTGCCCGTTGCTGTTTTTGAGTTTCTGCACTGTTTGTGTTTAGGTCAAATTTTTCTCTTACTCTTTTATGCAAGGCCTCAAGGCCCTCAATCGCGGCCATTTCCACTTCTAAGTGAAGTCTTCAAAGTGAACTCTTAGAGGAGATCTTCTGGAGGTAGTCTGAGGTTTGACAGGAGGTAGAAAACCTACAAAAAGGTAAGATTTGCTGGTTTTAAATCCATTCTTTTATAATGGCAGGCTTGGTCCAGTGTAAGAGCTGTCATGCATTTGTTTTTAGATCCAATTTTTGGAGGTTTGGAGTGTGCCTGATATGTAGGCAGTTCTCTTTATTGCAGCAGGAAATTGCCTGTTTGAAGTCTGAGATTTGTAAATTATCTGTTAGACAAACTCCGGCTATGACTGTTACAAAGCCACTGCCACAGAGGCCTCCTAGGAGCGGCAGATGGACTACTGTAGGATCTGGTAGACTTAGCGTTGTGGATAGAAAGCATGTCCCACAATCTGTGGCTCTTTAATTCTTTTGAGGCACTTTCAGAGTGTAGTGGTAAGACGGATGCAGGCTCAGACACCATAGTTGAGGAACCACCATCCACTATGCCTAAGGTATGCAGCACTGCAACCAAGGACAAAAATGAAAAGGTGGGACTTGATAGAATCACCCAGCAACAATTGCCTTCTATCATAAGAGGTGTTGAGCTGGAGAGTAGTGGTTTGGTGAGATGTCTTCCTGGGGCTACTGCTCGTAGAGACAGGAGACGTATTCTCAATATTGTCAAAGAAGCAAAGCAGCAAGGGGAAGTGGATGTTCTAGTCCATCTAGGGACAAATGACTTGGCTAGCAATGAGGTTTCTGAGATTAAGGAAGATTTTTGTGTTCTTGGAGGTGAAATACAGCAGATTGCGTCCACTGTGTCATTCTCTGAAGTTTTGCCTGTGCATAACATTCAAGATAGGAAGATGTGCAATAGGGAATTCAATTTGTGGTTTCGGGAATGGTGTCGGGAGCAAGGATTTGGCTTTGTGTCCCATGATAGCTCTAATTGGAGCAGAAAGGAACTGTATAAAAAAGATGGTTTGCATCTTACTCATAGGGGAACATATGTTCTCAGTGAGAAGTTCAAAGGTTTCACAAAGAAATATTTAAACTAGGAGGGGGGGACAAAAGGGTAAACAATCTGCCCGATTGTCCCCCAAAACTAAATCGGAGGGTGCAAGCAACATGCGAGGTAAAAAATGACAAGCTCAGAGTCGTGTCTATAAATGCTCGCAGTTTAGTCAATAAAATCAATGAACTGGAGGCAATGATGGCAGCTGAAAAAGTAGATTTAGTGGCGGTTACTGAGACATGGTTCAGTGAGAAAAATAACTGGGACATAACAATACCGGGGTACTCTTTATATAGAAAAGACAGAGAAGGTAGGAAAGGAGGAGGAGTGGCCCTGTATGTGAAAAACAACATAAAAACGAACCAAATAAAAGTGAGCGAGGTGAACATAGAGTCAGTTTGGGTTACACTAACATTTGGCAATCATACAGTAGCTCGTGTAGGTGTGATCTATAGACCCCCTGGACAAGTAGAAGAGCTAGATAATCTGCTGCTTGAGGAAATAGCCAAAATGGCAATGAAGGGGGAAGTTATTATCATGGGGGACTTTAATCTTCCTGATGTGAACTGGAAAACCAAAATAGCTGGGTGCACCAGGAGTACAAATATTCTAAACTCCTTACTGGGATTATCTCTAACACAAGTAGTTGAGGAGCCGACCCGTAAAGAGGCCATATTGGATTTAATACTCACAAATGGAGGTTGGTATCGGACGTTGTTGTAGGTGAAAATTTGGGATCTAGTGATCACCAATCAGTATGGTTTAATATAAGAACAGGGATGGAGCCGCACCACACAAAAACAAAAGTTTTAGACTTTAAAAAAACAGATTTTTCTAAAATGAGATTTTGTGTGAATGAGTCATTATCAGACTGGAGGAGTTTAAAGGGAGTCCAGGAGAAATGGGATTATTTAAAGGAAGCATTATTGAAGGCCACAGGAAATTGCATTTGGCTTGTTAGCAAAAACAAAAAAGAGAAGAAACCACTGTGGTACTCTGCAGAAGTGGCCAAAATAGTGAAGAACAAGAAGATAGCATTCAATAATTATAAAAAAACTCAACGTGAAGAGGATAGGCAAACCTATAAGATTAGGCAGAAAGAGGCAAAGCAATTTATAAGAGCTTCCAAAGCACACGCAGAAGAGAAAATAGCTCAGTCAGTAAAAAAGGGGGACAAAACATTTTTTAGATACATAAACGAGAAAAGAAAAGTAAAACAAGGATTAGTTAGATTAAAAACAAAGGAAGGAAGGTATGTAGAAGAGGATAAAAGTCTCGCTGACTGCCTCAATGAATATTTTTGTTCAGTCTTTGCAGTAGAAAAGGAAGGAAAGGGACCTCAGTTAGGAGAGAACACTAAAGAGACATTTACATATGAGTTTACAGAGGAGGAGGTTCTAAAGCAGCTGTCTAAAGTAAAGACAAATAAGTCAATGGGGCCTGATGGGATCCATCCTAAATTATTAAAAGAGCTCAGTGATGTAATAGCAAAACCGTTAACAAGGATTGGTTAAATAAATCTGTTAACAGGAGTTGTCCCAGAAGACTGGAAATTAGAAAATGTTGTGCCCATTTACAAGAAGGGTAGTAGGGAGGAATCGGGGAACTATAGGCCAGTTAGTCTTACGTCAGTAGTGGGGAAATTAATGGAAACCATGTTAAAGGAAAGGATTGTTGAACATCTGAAAACACATAGATTACAGGATCAGAAACAACATGGGTTTACCTCAGGGAGATCATGCCAAACTAATCTTATTGATTTTTTTGATTGGGTAACAAAAATAATAGACACAGGTGGTGCAGTAGACATTGCTTATTTTGATTTCAGTAAGGCTTTTGATACTGTTCTGCATAGAAGGCTTATCAATAAATTGCAATCTTTGAGCTTGGATTCCAATATTGTTGAATGGATAAGGCAGTGGCTGAGTGACAGACAACAGAGGGTTGTGGTAAATGGAGTTTATTCGGCGCAAGGTCTTGTTACCATTGGGTTACCTCAGGGGTCAGTACTTGGACCCATTCTCTTTAATATTTTTATTAGTGATATTGCAGAAGGTATTAATGGAAAAGTATGTCTTTTTGCTGATGACACAAAAATTTGCAACAGGGTTGACGTTCCTGGAGGGATCAGCCAAATGACAAATGATTTAGGTAAACTAAAAAAATGGTCGGCGCTGTGGCAATTGAGTTTTAATGTGGATAAGTGCAAGATAATGCACCTGGGACGTAAAAACCCAAGGGCTGAATATAGAATATTTGATACAGTCCTAACCTCAACATCTGAGGAAAGGGATTTAGGGGTCATTATTTCAGAGGATCTAAGGGTAAGTAGTCAATGTAATAGAGCAGCAGGAAATGCTGGCAGAATGCTTGGTTGTGTAGGGAGAGGTATTAGCAGTAGGAAAAGGGAAGTGCTCATGCCACTGTACAGAGCACTGGTGAGACCTCACTTGGAGTACTGTGTGCAGTACTGGAGACCGTATCTCCAGAAGGATACAGACATCTTAGAGAGAGTTCAGAGAAGGGCTACTAAAATGGTGTACGGCTTGAAGGAGAAAAGTTACCAGGAAAGGGTTAATGATCTTAACATGTACAGCTTGGAAAAAAGACGAGACAGAGGAGATATGATAGAAACATTTAAATACGTAAGGGAATCCACAAGGTAGAGGAAGGGAGTATATTTAAAAGGAAACAAAATAGCAAAACAAGAGGACATAGTCTTAGATTAGAGGGGCAAAGGTTTAAAAGTAACATCAGGAAGCATTATTTTACTGAGCGGGTGGTGGATACATGGAACAGTCTTCCAGTAGAAGTGGTAGAGGCCAAAACAGTAATTGAATTTAAGCAGGCATGGGATAGGCATAAGGCTATCCTAAACAAAAGATAAATCCAGGTCAAGTATCCATGTAATTGGGCAGACTAGATGGGCTGAAAGGTTCTTATCTGCCGACATTTTTCTATGTTTCTATGTTTCTATATGAAATATGATGAAAAAAAATGGAAAAAAAACCACACTTTTTCAAAATTTCATCCCCAAAATCTACAACATCCAAAAAAGACCTTGGCTAAATAGTTTCAAAATTTTGTCCTGAAATTAAAAATCCCCGTTTTTACATGGTTTTGCTTTTTAACCCCTTCACTACAGAGCCTTTTCACCTCTGTGCGTTGAGCTAATTTTGACCGTTTATGCTCATCATGTTTAAACGCCAGCATAAGTCCTATTTTATGAAACCCTTGACAAATTGTTTTTTTCCTAAAAAAAAAAAACTACTTTTTTTTATTATTTTATTTTTTATTATTTCTTACACCAAACCTAGTCCTGTCTGGTATCATTGGAAAGGCTATGATCAGGCCTTTCCAATGATATCAACCGTGACCCTCTAGCTGCCACGGATCAGGAGATCCACTTGACAGCTAGGGGGTTAACTGGCCCACTGAAGTCATCGCACATATGGTGATGTCAGTTGGTGGGGGGTGGTGACCCAGAGGCTTGGCTGACATCCAAGAGGTCAGCCACTTCCGGGTTTGAATCGCGATCCGGCAACGGAGGGGTTAAAGACAGGTACTGCTGAAAAGGGGAGACTCTCCCCTTTCCAGCAGTACTTTTTTTTTTTGTACATGTAGTACACTTGCTTTGTGAATAAACTCTTTGGACTTCATTCTGGATATGGCAAAATCTGAGTATCAAGAGCACCGTGCAGCAGTTCTGCCCCTAAGTGAGTGAGTGCTGTCTAAACCCTCTTTTTCTTGACTGTTACTTTTGTCAAGAACATCCTTGAGTTTGCACGTATGCTAAATGAATAAACTGAGCCCTTTACATTTTATAATGTCGTTTATTTAAAAATCAAAGTTATGAAAGTGTTGATCAATTAAACAGAAAATGTGTTAAGGTTACATTTGAAGAATATTTTCTATGGAAGCTGCAAACGCTTGTCGAATGTGAGCTTGATTACATCGTAAGCCAAGTCAGTGACCTGTTTTGAAGATCCTGCGGGACAGATTTTAACATCCACCAGTATATGCACTCAGATTTCTTCCTTTACAATATTTTCTCCAGGCAACCCTGAAATGACATGAATAAATAGAATATTTTGGATGAAAGTTGCTTGTTTTTTTAAGCAGCATAAAAAGAAAACATGGTGACAGATTTGAAGGTGAGTGACAACAGCTTCTAATGGTGAACTAGCTATCATATCTATACTGCGGGTTGTCAAACACTGGTCCCACAGATGCTGATGGCCTACAATACCCAGAAATCTTTGAATGCAATTAATGGCAAACGAATCATGGGAGTTGTAGTTCAGAAACATCGGGTATGCCAGTGTTTGGCACCCCTACTATACTGGATCTGCAGGGTATAGGAACTCTCCAGTGTCAGTGTGTTGTGTGTATGGAATAGACTTACTGGATAAATTAGCAGCAGGGCCGGACCAAGACAATGTGCTGCCTGGGTCCAAGGATGAAATGCTAACCCCCCCCCAAAAAAAACGTGGTGTGTATATCGCAGAGCTCCACAGCAATAAAACTCACATTCATACACACCACACAATACTTTGAGATTTATTGCTGTGGCGCTCTGATTCAGTAATGTGCAGTGTATATGAGCATATCTCAGAGCTCCACAACAATCAAACTCAAAGCAATGTGCAGTACGTATGAACGTATTACAGTAATATGCGGTGTGTATGAGTGTTTCACAGAGCTCCACAGCAATAAAACTCAGTATTGTGCAGTGTGTATGAGCGTATCAGAGCCCCACAACAATCAAACTCAAAGCAATGTGCAGTACGTATGAACGTATTACAGAGCCCCACAACAATCAAACTCAAAGCAATGTGCAGTACGTATGAACGTTTTACAGAGCTCCACAGCAATAAAACTCACAGTAATGTGCGGTGTGTATGAGTGTATCACAGAGCTCCACAACAATAAAACACACTCATACACACTGCACATTACCGTGAATCACAGAACCCCACATATCCTACCACACAGTCACATATACCCTCACATCCACACATGCGGTCACAAGTCCACACATACAAAGTCACACATCCACACAAACACCCTAACAGTAAAAATAACCCTAACCCTAAAATTAACACATGCATTGCTTTTGGGCCATACCTGTGTTGGAAAAGAGACAGATTTTTAGAATTGTTAGTAGCAGGCATCTTGTCCATGGTGATAACAATTTGGGGGCACCTTCTGGTACCCAAATACAAATGAAATTAATTTACAACAAACTAATTTATTTGCAATTATACAGCATAGTCACTGATCGTGTTAACACAAACATTTTGGCCTTGTAAGGCCTAGGCAGGAGGGCATGGCTGATACAACTCTAAGCACCTCGATCAAGGGGTCCACGTCTGGGTTACACCTATGGTTGTTGCCCATTCCCAGGGCCCTCACAAACCTTGTTTTTACTCCCTGATAATGTCAGAATACAAACAAAGGTAATTCCTTTAATGTGATCTTACCAGGCTGATATTCCACTTGGGTCTCGAACGACTCTTTTAGCACATTCGATGTCATCGTAGATGTTATCATTCAAAAGACCTACGAGACAAAAAATATATCAAACCATGTAAGCTTATCTCACGTCTCTTAAAAAAGTCTCCGTGCTATATTGAGAGAATGATGTTTGCTTTTGTTTACAGACAATGTTTTTTATTTTTTAACCCTAAGGTCAGCTTGTTCGCTTTTTCCGGCAGCTGGTCTACGCTGTGGTCGGCGGCTCGGCTTTTTACGGCGGGATTTCAGGAGAAATGCGGCGGGTTTTCCCTGCACTCCAGGGACCCTGCGGTGAATACTGATTTCACTGCAGGGTGGGGAACTTTGATTCCCCGAAATGCAGGGAACTGCGAGGAACGAGAGCACCAAAATGTCGGCGACATTTCGGTGCTCTCTATATAACCCCTATAGAATTGCTTGCGTAATCTATTCCAACACAGTGGTGTCTCTAGGGTTAGTGTCACCTGGTGCAATAACTCAGGTGTCCCCCCCCTCCATCCTTGGACCTCCTTCCATACAAGCGAATAACACTCCCAGAAATGTACAGTGTATATGAGTGCATCACAGAGCTCCAATATTTTATTCATATCTTTCCTGTATATCTATGTATTATTTTTTCCCTGCATCTTTGCCTATTTTATTATTTTTCCTACGCATTTCTATTACACATTATTTTTATCCCCACAAATCTATTCCTAGTTTATTATTTTTTGCCCCACATTTCTCCTCCGTTTTATTAACTTTGCGCAAGCACATTTCATTTTACGTAATGAATGATCTGTACCTCTGGCGCCACCCGGTGGTTTTATTTATTTATCTATAAAGTATTTTACCAGGAAAGGATACATTGAGATTTCACTTGTTTCCAAGTATGTCCCTAGAGAGATAATGTGTCCTTAAGACCAAATCAGACAAGTATAAAATAAGAGAAGCATAAAATCAATAAATAATTGTATAAAAACAATAAAATTATATAAAAATTAGCAGCTATAAGGTCAACTTTCTTTAGAATGTATGTGTCCATGGTGTACTGGTAATTTTAAGTTTTATTATTTGCTTAAATAAAACTTATTTTATAGCTTAACCAGGTCCTGGCTGTTTACATCTACCAAGGAGGTGGCTGAGACCGGTGATCCGGTGCGCCTAGATAAAACCACCGGCTGCCTTCAAAGCTGTGAAACACCAGTAAATGTGAGTAACAAGGCTTTTGGTACATTTGCACGTCTATTTAAATTGTGCTACGCTATGTATGATTTTTACCTTTGAGGGCTACAGAGGACCCCAGAATTAAACATGGCACCTGCGGATATACCACCACCAGAGCACTGAAGCACCAACTCTGCCACGTCCTCTCTTTTTCGTACATTTCATTTTACGCCAAGATCCCCATTTAGGCTAGGGTCAAACGAACGCATTATTCGCAGCGACCGTCAAAAAGTGTGTCTGAACGCATTGACGTATTTTTTCATGGAATGCGCGAAAATGGTCAGACAACGCGCATTTTCATGCGTGATTTTTTACGGATCGTCAATAAAACCCTTTTTGCGTCTGGACGTTATGTTAGCCGGACATTAGCAGCGTCTGACGTCTCCTAATCACGCACACACGTGCTATGCCACCGCAGCGTACTAGTGGTTCTGCGTTCTCGAAAAAATGCGTTCGTTTGCTGCTTGCGTTGCCGGACTTTCGTGCGGCCGTACTTTGTATATTGGCCGTCATTTGCCGCTACTGCGGCCGTGATTAAGTGCACCTAATACTATTTAAATACGTAAAGGGAATCCACAAGGTAGAGGAAGGGAGTATATTTAAAAGGAAACAAAGTAGCAAAACAAGAGGACATAGTCTTAGATTAGAGGGGCAAAGGTTTAAAAGTAACATCAGGAAGCATTACTTTACTGAGAGGGTGGTGGATACATGGAACAGTCTTCCAGTAGAAGTGGTAGAGGCCAAAACAGTAATTGAATTTAAGCAAGCATGGGATATGCATAAAGCTATCCTAAACAAAAGATAAATCCAGGTAAAGTATCCATGTAATTGGGCAGACTAGATGGGCCGAAAGGTTCTTATCTGCCGACATTTTTCTATGTTTCTATGTTTCTATGCTTAAACGTTAAAAAATGCATTAGTCTGACCCCAGCCTTAGATCTTTTAACCCTAACTTAGTTTATTGATCTTTTTTTTCCTTTTTCTGTACATTATGGGCACTAAAACGGGGGACATTATTCACACTAAAACAGGACGCTAAGGAGAAAAACCTGCGCCTGCACCGTAACACGGCACTAAGCCTCAGGGTGCTTGCGGCAACGCTCAGCGTCGCCACGAGCATCCCCTCCATGGAGTCCATAGGAGTCCATTGAGGACTCCTGCCGGTCACATGACCTGCAGGATCTCGCCTCGCGCAGGCACAGTGATTCGCAGAGGGAGACTGAGGGACTTTTCCCCCCAGCCTCTATCAGCTCCTGGCGGCAAGAAGAGCCGGATGGAGCCTTTGTTCTCACCGTGGGATAGAAGGTGAATATGTGATTTTTTTTGGGGGGGGGGTTACTGCTGGTGCTGATTGATTCTGCAGAAACGGAATCCGTTAGCACCAAGTCCTGACTGTGGGTAACTTTTCAGTAACCGCAGCAGGACAGTAATTAGCGTTAGTACATTGTAATCCTAACGCTAACTAACTCTTTGCGCTCCCTGTGTTAGGCATAGGAAGCGCAAAGTACAGTAACCGCGCGCTGAACAGGGCAAGATCTGAATCGCTAATGTTTTTTTTAACCCGTTAGAGTTTGGATTGTAGTATGACGCCCCCGCACTAGGGCCGTCGATGCTAACGTTAACGCTCACACAGGTGAGCACTAATGTTAGCGCTATGAATGTAATAGGGCCCCGGCAGCTGGGTGGCGGAATGTGGAGTGCTGGGACCAGCCCCATTTTCCGGCTGGCCACGGATCTCCGAAGTGCCGCCACTGTCTGTGAATGAGCACAGCTATGAGACTCTCAAGCAAGATTTTACACACAGCTTTTTTGTGATCTCGTGGTAGCATGGCCGAGAGTCTCACCACCGTGCACATTCACAGATGCAGGCAGCCACTCACCGGTACAAGGCCGGCGCGAAAATGGGGCCAATCAAGGTGTCAATTGTGACGTAGAGCAGCTGGCCCCAACTCGGAAATACCGCAGCCTATTGGGGCGTCACCCCTCAAGATGGTGACACCCATTGTGGTTTGCACGTCCCCCATGTGTCACCACTGTTCCCACAATACAATAGAGGACGCTCACCTATAAAAAGTGTAACTTGTTTTTTTAACACGTGTACTAGTACTTACTTGAACAACTCATGTGACATGCATTTTTGCTTCCTGAGGTCTTTCCGTCATTGCACCACCATTTGCTGTTGATCTGAAAGATTCCGTAATCTCGGCTTGGTCCGTTGTTGTTTACGGCGTTTGTATTATAGTTGCTTTCATGCTTGGCGAGGCATAACCCTGATTGCACGGAAAAACAAAGAAAAAGTGTAACATTAAACACCCCGGAGAGTGTCGCTTTCTTTGATATTACAGGTGGAGCACCCCTTATTCACAAAGCTCAGGGTCCAGTGCGTTATGCATTCAAAATACTGCTGCTCCCATACAAAGCTCTCCATAACCGCGCCACTGCCTACATCTCCTCCTGTGATATCTCCATATCTTTGAAAGCAGAGACAGGCTGTGGAAGGTTCTTATTCTTTATTTACAGGAGCTGCGCACAGCGTCCGCACGCTGCCTTAGAACTCTACCATGTGATCAGGAAACTTTATTTACAATGAACAGGAACACAGATAATACCTACAACATGCGCCCTCTAGTGGTGGATAGATATAACACTATGATATACTACATCCCCTTCCCTCTGATAACACTAGTTTCAAAAATACCACCCACATGACCCTAGGCACAGAAAAACTCCCACTAAACTTGAGACTTTGGGTAGACTACCTCCGTCCCAGTGAGTTCCAGGACGCATTCTTGTCCTGTGGCTGGGGAACTCACTACTAAGCTAAGTATAATCCTGTAGATAAGTTGGTGCTTTCTTTGTTCTGGTGGATCGCCGTAATTCTTGCTCCCCCTCCACATGAGCAGTCTCTGATGATTTCTCTGTGACAAACTCCCCCTCCATCTGTCCCTCTTCCCCGGCTTCTGCAAGTACAACACCGGAAAGGGGAGCCAAAATCTCCATATCTTGCGTTAATGGTTCCGCCAAACTCTGTAGATCCTCTGGATATGCAACATGTCTATTTCTCACCTGATCTATGTGACGACGCACAAGCTGGCCATTTCCAAGTGCAACAGTGCATGACACAGGACCTGTCTGCGTCTGAACAGTCCCCGGAATCCAGGAAGGTCCCACACCAAAATTTCTAGTGTATACTTTGTCACCTTCCCGCAGATGTCTCTCCTTGGCATGTTGATCATGATAAAGTTTTTGCTTCACCTGCTTTTCTTGCACCTGGCCTTTAAAATCCGGATGTATGAGATCCAACGTGGAACGCAATTTCCTCCCACACAAGAGCTCTGCAGGTGATTTTCCAGTCGTGGACTGAGGAGTTATCCTGTAACTAAACAACGCTCTGGCCATCTTGACCTCAATGGAATCTCCTGAACTTTTTTTTATCAGCCCTTTAAATGTCTGCACCGCCCTTTCGGCCAGTCCATTGGACGCTGCATGGTAAGGCGCTGTGGTCACGTGCTTAATACCATTTCGAGCCATGAATTCTTGAAACTCCATACTCGTAAAACTGGTGCCATTGTCCGACACCACCATTTCGGGAATTCCATGCTGGCTAAAGCTCTGTCTGAGGCATTGAATAGTCACTGCGGAGGTGGATTTACTTAACGGGTACGCCTCTATCCATTTAGAGTAAGCATCCACCAAAATCAAAAACATCTTGCCCATCCACGGGCCCGCATAATCAATGTGAAGTCTTCTCCATGGAAGGTTTGGTACTTCCCAAGGATGTAAAGGTGCACACTGGGGAGAATTTCTATTTTCTTGGCACATGGTGCAAGTTTTTACCATTGCTTCTATATCGGCATCCATCTTCGGCCACCACATATAGCTCCGCGCCAGCCCCTTCATCCTGATTATTCCTGGGTGAGTCGTGTGTAAGTGCTTCAGTAGGTCTGTGCGACCTGGGGGTGGAATGACCACACGGGCACCCCACAAGACACAACCTGCCTCCACACTAAGTTCCTCCTTCCTTTTCACATAAGCTCCAAACACTGATTTCTCCACTCTTTTTGGCCATCCTCTGAGGACGAACTCTCTAACCCGTGCTAAAACGGTATCTTTATCTGTCCATTTCCTCACCTGGTCGGCTTTAACCAATGGTACGCCATTTTCTTCCAATAGAAGTACTCTCTCTTCCTCCGCAGGCGTCTCCACCCCTGTTTCCGCGACTGGCAACCGGCTCAAGCCATCAGCATTTTGATGATCCTTGCCTGCTTTGTACACGATGGAGTACTCATATCCACATAATGTCACAGCCCATCTTTGAATGCGTGGCGAGGCCATTTGTGGAACCTCCTTCAGTTCATTAAATAATGAGATCAGTGGTTTATGATCTGTAACAATGGTGAATTGTCTCCCATACAAGTATGTGTGAAACTTCTTCACCCCAAATATCACCGCAAGGCCTCCTTCTCAATTTGAGAATAATTTTTCTCAGCTGCATTCAGTGTACGTGAGACGAACCCTATTGGCCGTTCAGATCCATCCCCCATCCTGTGCGACAACACAGCACCCACACCATAAGGTGAAGCGTCACAAGCCAGGATAATAGGTTTGTTGACATCATAATGTACCAACAAGGCATCCGACTGGAGAAGATTTTTGGACTTTTCAAAAGCCTCTTTTTGCTCACAACTCCAGGTCCATTTAGTCTCTTTCCTCAATAGTGCATGCAGCGGTGCCAGTAACGTGGACAGGCTCGGTAAGAATTTGTGGTAATAGTTCAATAGGCCTAAGTAAGCCTTTAGTTCACTCACAGACCGCGGTGTGGGTGCCTCTTGTATGGCCTGGACCTTTTCTGCGACTGGCTGCACACCCGCAGCACTGATCTTGTGACCCAGAAAAACCACTTCTGTTCCCAGGAACTTGCACTTGCTCCTTTTTAGTCTCAGGCCACTTTGTTTTAGCCGAGACAAGACCTCCTCCAGATTTCTTAAATGATCGTCCTCGCTGACCCCAGTAACTAAAATGTCATCTAAGTAGACTGTGACGTGCGGCATGTTTTGTAGGATGCCCTCCATAGTGCGCTGGAAAATGGCTGGACTCGACGCCACACCAAACGGCAATCTACCATAAGTATACAGTCCTTTGTGTGTATTAACAGTCACATACTTTTTGGCGCTTTCATCCAGCACGATCTGCTGATACGCATGACTCATATCCAGTTTGGAGAATTTGTTGCCGCCCGCCAACTGAGCAAATAAGTCTTCCACTTTAGGAATAGGATATTGTTCCACACTGGATGCTCGGTTTACTGTGAGTTTGTAATCTCCACAGATGCGGATTGAACCATCCGGCTTCCTCACCGGTACTATGGGAGCTGCCCATTCCGAAAATTGTACTGGTTCTATAATTTTCTCATCTACCAGCCTCTGCAGTTCTGCCTCCACCAGAGGTTTGACAGCAAAAGGTATCCGTCGTGGCTTATAGAATCGTGGCTGGGCCTCTGAGTTCACATGAATTTTGGCCGTGGTGCCTTTCAGCTGACCTAGCTCATCTTTGAACACCTCAGCATATCGATCTAGCAGGTCAGCCAAATGTAGCGTTGGACTGGCTGTTACTGTATTCACCAGTTGTGGCAACACTCTTAAGTCTTTCAGCCAGTTTCGTCCAATAAATTTGGCCCGGCCCCTTCAACCACTACCATAGTAAGTTTCTTGTTGTCCATCTGACTCTGCACTGTTCCTATAACCTGACCTAACACCAGCATCTTCTCACCTGTATATGTTTTTAATGTCAGGTTGCATGGTTCCCACTCTGGTATGTCGGTGTTTTTCCATAGCTTAGAGTATTGCTTTTTGCTAATAATTGTAATGCCACAACCTGTGTCCACCTCAAATTCGATGTTCATGCCATTCACCTTTAACTTCTGTAGAATAGGAGCCACTTTAGGCATTTTATGTGAGACACTGTATATCGTGTTTATGTCACCTGCATCTTCTGTCTCACTAACGTCTTCTTCTTTCACTAAATGCGACCTCCCAGCCTTCTCCTTTCCTTTCCTCTCCCCCCTCAGTCCTTGAAATGGGGTTTTGTGACTCTGCATCACGTGCTTGGATTTGCACGCCCGCTTGATGTGTCCACGTTTCTGACAATGGTGGCACAGTTCATTTATAAATTTGCATTCGTGGGGTGCATGATTCCCTTTGCACCTGAAACACTCATAGTCCGTCTTCCACCCCCTCTTATCCACTGCACCCACATTATGCACCACCGAGTGTCCCTGATGAGACCTTTGAGACTGTGATTCTTCATCCCCAGAGAAGCCTTGGAGATCTTTTATATTTCTGTCAGCCGACTCCATCGCCAGACACATAGTAAGAGCCTTTTCAAAGGTTAAATCCACTTCTGACAACAGCCGTCTCTGCATCCTGTCGGCATTTACTCCACACACCAGCCTGTCCCGCAGCATTTGTGGCAGTGTAGGCCCGTATTCACAATACTGTGCTAACTTTTTCAACTCCGCCACATAATCAGCCACCTTCTCGCCAGTATGCCGTGTGCGTGAATTAAATTTATATCTCTGCACAATTTCACTTGGTTTTGGATTATAATGGGCTTTGAGCACGACGACAAGTTCCTGATATGTTTTCTCTGCTGGCGTCATAGGACACAGCAAACTTCTCAGCAAACTATAAGTTGACGCGCCGACCCCGCTTAATAACACTGCTTTCCTCTTACCGGCATCAGTAATCTCATTAGCTTGAAAGAAATAGTCCAACACTTCAATATATTCGTCCCACGATTGCAACTCACAGTCAAAGGGGCTCACTGTTCCCACAAGAGCAGCCATTCTGTCTCAGCAATTCACGTCCTTGTAGTTTCTTCTGTTTCTTATTTTTTTTTTTTTTTTTTTCTTTTCTGCTCTGCAGACCTTGCAACTGCACATACACGTTCCACAGTACAACCTGTTTACCCTCGTCGCCAATGTGATATCTCCATATCTTTGAAAGCAGAGACAGGCTGTGGAAGGTTCTTATTCTTTATTTACAGGAGCTGCGCACAGCGTCCGCACGCTGCCTTAGAACTCTACCATGTGATCAGGAAACTTTATTTACAATGAACAGGAACACAGATAATACCTACAACATGCGCCCTCTAGTGGTGGATAGATATAACACTATGATATACTACACCTCCCTTATTAGCAGGAACTGTATATCCCACCGAACACTTCGCTCTGCCAATGTTCTGATGCTATCAGCTCCTCGTACCTGAACCCCCAACTCCCGCCTTCTCCTGAGCTGCACCCTTTCTATGGAACTCCCTCCCCCGCAACAGACTCTCCCCGTCTCTCCAGTCCTTCAAGAAGTCTTTGAAAACGCATAACTTTAGAGAAGCCTATGGGCTCACTCCATGATCCCCCACTGTCATCTCCTGCTCCTCTTCCCAGTCAGCCCTCCTGCAACCCGCCACTTCACCTACCCTATTCGCCCTCTCCCAATGTGTCACCCTCTCTTCTTAGATTGTAAGCGCTCAAGCAGGGTCCTCCCTCCTTCTGTTCTGTGTGTGTAACGTGTATGTATATTTGTTATTCTGTCTCTCCCATTGTACAGCGCTAAGGAGTGGAAGCTCCCTCACTTGCTGTGCTAATTAAAGCATTTGATGATTCTTGTGAGCCAAAGCAAAATGAGACTTTGTTTTTCAAGGACTCAGAGGGAAGAGGAAGGATTGATGCATATGTCACAGCGCTGCGTACACTGGCAGCCACTTGCAACTTTGGAAATATCAGGGACTCCTTAATAAGGGACAGGATTGTATGTGGCACAAATGACTCTAAACTCAGAGAATGCCTGCTGAGAGAAGTGGATTTAACACTGGAAGAATGTATACAAATAGGCCGAGCTGCCGAGGTGTCTAAAGCAAGGGTTAAGCTGCTGGAGAGTTCCAGCACCGGTGCAGGGTCAGTCCATGGGATGGAAACAAGCTACACCCTGAGGAAGGGACAGAGCAGAATGACAATGGCTACAAACCAGACCATACAGTGCATGTATTGCGGTAAGCGTCACGAGAGACTAAAAGAGAAATGCCCTGCATTTGGCAAGAAATGTATAGGATGCGGTAAAGCCAATCATTTTATTAACCAGTGCCGTGCCAATCCACAGCAAAGAAAGCCAGCAGTACAAGCTGTTTATAAGGAGACAGCAGATTCAGAGGAATATGAGGACATTATGGGTCTGACTTTTCAGATTTGTGCACTGAAGAAAACTGTAAGCAAATTTCCATCAGCTTTGCTTGCTACCATGCTAATCGAGCAGCAAGCGGTGACATTCCAGATGGACTGCGGAGCGGACTGTAATGTCATACCAGCAAGATTGGTGGAAAACAAATCTAAAATTCTACCATGTGATAAAACGCTAAGGATGTACAATAAGAGCACACTGAAACCAGTAGGAGTATGCAAGATTAAAATAAGAAACCCATGCAATCAAAGGTTATATCAGGCTGAGTTTGTGGTTATTAACACAGAGGTGTGTCATCCTATACTAGGAAGTAGAGCTATTCAAGCTATGAATCTGATCTCGATGCAGCACCAAAATATCCTAAATGTGGAACAAGACGGTGACATCCCAGATGACAAGGTGTGGTGCTGGTCAGCCCTCAATAAAGAGTATGCAGATATTTTTCAAGGAATAGGCTGTCTAGAAGGAAAACTGAAATTGGACGTTGGATGCTCTTCTACAGTCTGTTAGACTTCCAAAACGAAAGGTTCCTGTGTCCTTACTCAAACCCCTTAAAGAGGAACTTGCCAGTTTAGAACAACAATGTATTAGTACCCCTGTAGAGAGAAGCACAGACTGGATTAGTAGTATGGTGGTAGTGAAAAAGCCATCAGGAAAGTTAAGAATCTGCATTGACCCTAAGCCTCTGAATACGGCTTTGAAAAAGGAGCCATTATTCTTTGCCAACAATTGATGACATACTTCCAGATCTAGCAAGAGCAAAGATTTTTTCTGTGTGCGATGTCAAGAGCTGGAGTCTGAGAGGCTATTTCATAAGCAGCAACATTTATACAGAGTCAAAGAGGACCCCGAGGTAAGGAGCCTGAGAGGTAGAAGTAATGGTGGCACCATTCTCCTGAAGGGAAATGGGTGCAGGAATGTTGGTTTTGGAGTTAGGGAAGAGGAGAAGTTCAATTTTGGAGAGGTTAAGCTTTAGGAAATGGCGGTCATCCAGTTGGAGACAGCCAACAGGCAAGCAGGCTGTAACATGGTCCAGCACAGAAGATCGGAAGAGGAAAGGTAGCTTTGGGTGTCGTCAGCAAAGAGGTGATATTGGAATCCATAGGAAGAAATGAGGTTGCCCAGAGAGGCCGTATAAATAGAGAAGAGTAGGGTACCCAGAACAGAGCCTTGAGGTACCCCAACTGAAAGAGGAACTTGGGGTGAAAAGGCACCAGCGAAGGAGACACTGAAGGAACGAAGAGAGATAGGAAGAGAACCAGGAGACAGCAGTGTCACTGCGGCCAAGTTGATGCAGCGTGAGGAGCAGGAGAGGATGGTTAACAGTGTCAAATGCAGCAGAAAGGTCAAGAAGAATAAGCAGGGAGAAGTGACCTTTGCTTTAGGCTTGTGCACCGATTTTTTTTTTTCGGTTCGATTCGGTTAGATTTTTCAGATTTTTAAACTTTTCGATTCGGCTCGTTTCGACCGATTTCTGTTTCGATTCGGTTCGGCTCGATTGGTTTTTCGTGTACATATTTTTCGGAATATCGACCATTTTTCGTATTTTCGTGTCACTTTGCTCGTTTTTTGTATCGACTTTTCGTAATTTCGGAAATTTTCGTTTTTCAGAATTATACATGTTTTCGGAATTTCGACCGCTTTTCGTATTTTCGTGTCACTTTGCTCGTTTTTGTATCAACGTTTCGTAACTTCGGAAATTTTCGTTTTTTCGAAACGTCTGTTCTCCTCGTTTCAAAGCAATAAATTTCGATTTGACACATTTCAAGTCCATTCGAAAATTCCGAAAATATTTCGTTTCGGCTCGGAAAACTTTTCGGATCTGCCATTTTCGGATCTAAAAATTTTTGGAAATTCGGCCGCATCCGAAAACACGAATCGGGAAATTTCGTGAAAATTCCGAAACCCGAAACGCACATCCCTACTTTGCTTTTAGCAGCAACTAAATCATTAGTCACCTTGGTCAGAGCAGTAAAGTGCTGGGAGTGAAAGTCGGAAAGGTGCGGATCAAGTAGTGAGTTAGCAACGAGGAAACTGATGAGCTGGTTATACATTATATTGCCAAAAGTATTCGCTCACCTGCCTTGACTCGTATACGAATTTAAGTGAGATCCCGTTCCTAATCTAGAGGGTTCAATATGACGTCGGTCCACCCTTTGCAGCTATAACAGCTTCAACTCTTCTGGGAAGGCTGTCCACAAGGTTTAGGAGTGTGTTTATGGGAATTTTTGACCATTCTTCCAGAAGCGCATTTGTGTGGTCACACACTGATGTTGGATGAGAAGGCCTGGCTCTCAGTCTCCGCTCTAATTCATCCCAAAGGTGTTCTATCAGGTTGAGGACAGGACTCTGCAGGCCAGTCAAGTTCATCCACACCAGACTCTGTCATCCATGTCTTTATGGACCTTGCTTTGTGCACTGGTGCACAGTCATGTTGGAAGAGGAAGGGGCCAGCTCCAAACTGTTCCCACAAGGTTGGGAGCATGGAATTGTCCAAAATGTCTTGGTATGCTAAAGCATTCAGAGTTCCTTTCACTGGAACTAAGGGGCCAAGCCCAGCTCCTGAAAAACAACCCCACACCATAATCCCCCTCCAAACTTTACACTTGGCACAATGCAGTCAGGCAAGTACCGTTCTCCTGGCAACTGCCAAACCCAGACTCATCCATCAGATTGCCAGATGGAGAAGCGTGATTCCTCACTCCAGAGAATGCATCTCCACTACTCTAGAGTCCAGTGGCAGCGTATTTTACACCACTGCATCCGACGCTTTGCATTACACTTGGTGATGTTTGGCTTGGATGCAGCTGCTCGGCCATGGAAACCCATTCCATGAAGCTCTCTGCGCACTGTTCTTGAGCTAATCTGAATGCCACATGAAGTTTGGAGGTCTGTAGCGATTGACTCTGTAGAAAGTCTGGCGACCTCTTCGCACTATGCTCCTCAGCATCCGCTGACCCCGCTCCGTCAGTTTATGTGGCCTACCACTTCGTGGCTGAGTTGCTGTCGTTCCCAAACACTTGCACGTTCTTATAATACAGCTGACAGTTGATTGTGGAATATTTTGGAGCGAGGAAATTTCACTACTGGATTTGTTGCACAGGTGGCATCCTATCACAGTTCCACGCTGGAATTCACTGAGCTCCTGAGAGCGACCCATTCTTTCACAAATGTTTGTAAAAACAGTCTGCATGCTTAGGTGCTTGATTTTATACACCTGTGGCCATGGAAGTGATTGGAACACCTGATTCTGATTATTTGGTTGGGTGAGCGAATACTTTTGGCAATATAGTGTAGATCAGGCGCTCTAAGATTTTGGCGGCAAAGGGGAGCAAAGAGATGGGATGGTATTTCGAAAGGTGGGATCAAGAGATTTCTTCCTTAGAATGGGGGTGATAAGAGCATGTTTGATTGCAGAGGGGAAGAGTCCAGAGGAGAGGGAAAGGTTGAAAGTATGAGTCAAAGCAGGGACAAAGACTGGTAAAAGAGACTGAAAAAAGGTGCGAGGGGATGGGGTCAAGCGGACAGGTGGACGGGCAGGAGGACATGAGAACTGCTGAGACATCCACCGAGACCGGAGAAAAGGAAGACATACAGGGTAATTCAAAGAGAATCGAAAAGTCACTGCACGTTCGATGACTTTTCGTTCTCTTCAATTCGGTTTGTTTTGCCGATCCCATTTCGGCGACCCTGCGGTGTATTCAGCAATCACCACAGGGGTCCCTGAATTGCAGGGAAAGGTCGCCGCAAACCCGCCGAAAACCGCAAAACCCGGCGAATGCATGCTGAAAACCTGCAAAAACATCTGGATTAATCCGCCAAAAACGCCAGGAAAACCCGAGCAGGAGCCGTTCACACGCAGCGCAGCTGCTGGAAAAAGCCGACACCGCAGAAAGAATGCAGTGAATAAATTAGCAAAACAGTTTGCTTGAATGTTTGAAAAGTGAAACACTGTTTGCAAAGAAACTGCTGAGCGAAAATGTCTGAAATTTACATATGAGGTCCAAGGAATGATAATAAAAAGGACTGTTACCGAAAAAAGAGCAAGCGTTTGAAGAAAAAAAAAAAGGATTTTTTTTCAAGAAAATACCGAAAAATGCTAAAAGGTTTTGCCGAATGGTTTTAAAACCGACGGGGGCCTTGTCATCACATCGCACCGGGTCCATGGCCGTACCATTTGACCGCGAGTGCCCTGCATTATCATACAGCGCACGGCCAGCGAGCAGCGAGAAGAACACTGCCGGACGCTGATGGAAGATCACGGCGTGAAATGATAGAGACCCAGGAAGCAGTTCCCCTGCGCTGCAGCACACTGGCTGTAATGTTTGGCATGATGTAAGTTTAGGAACATATAGTTGAGACCATTTGCTAACGAATTTCATTTGCAATAAACAATTTCTTTGCATTGAGACAGAAAAAAAGGAGTATACTTGATATTGG
Source organism: Leptobrachium leishanense (assembly GCA_009667805.1). Taxonomy (NCBI): domain Eukaryota; kingdom Metazoa; phylum Chordata; class Amphibia; order Anura; family Megophryidae; genus Leptobrachium; species Leptobrachium leishanense. The sequence goes on from CM019065.1 coordinate 46,589,133, forward strand.
GACATCTGTATATGCTTTTGAAGATCGAGTATACTTGAACATGGTAGTGTAGGCTTGAGGCTTACTATATAGATCAAAAATTTTATATGTTAATGATACCAATATAAAAAACAAACAATCTACCGATACCAAAATGAATTATACATACAATCCGCGGCACTGTATCCACGATAGCCAGCCAGTCCAGTTGCTTTGATTATTCTGAGTAGCTCACAACGACTATAAACTTTCCCCTGCGCAGAAGCCATTAGGCTAATAAGCAGAGGCAAAAAGACCATAACCTTCATGTTTACTCTTCAAATGCTTTTGTTTAAAATTCTTATTCTACAGAAAAGAAAGAAGTATAAATTTTAGGAGAAACAAAGAAAACGGCGCATTTCATGAAGACTGAACACACATTTATTTTTGTACTATTAATATTATTAATATATTCAGCAGTAGTATTATTCGTGATTTTTTCAACATGCTTGTTTGATAGGAAGCCAATAATGATTAAAAATAACTGCATAAGATTGATGTTAATATAATAATAATATAAAGACCTGGATAAAGTGTACGGTTATAAGACATGAATAGTAAAAAGTATTGTACTTGGAAGTTTTGTTTTCTACAAACTACTTGTATTATCATTTTACTTTTCTCTTTTATAGAGTTGTTCTCATACAGCTTTTATGCTATTATCAGTCTCACACGAGCTTTCCTGCCCAACAAATGGGAAACTCTCTGGTCATTTGGTAGACTGGTATTGTCCCAAAAGGTAAGAACACTGCTCGATCTGGTCTAGCCAGTGTAACCAAATTCCAGAATGCAACCAAGAAAAATACCTGGCTATTGTAAAATGTTGTTCTTCTATTCTCTGCACTTTCTCTAAACATTGATTTAACCCCTTAAGGACCAAGGGTCTTTAAAGTCAATGCATTTATGATGTAACAGTTACGTCATTGGTTCATAACCCCTTCGCTGCGGGTGACGTGTAGGGAACATCCTCATTGACTCCCGCTATATGCGGGGGATGTTCTTCACACATCACCCGCTAGCAGGAGCCCTGGGAGAGATACTCACTTCTCTCTCTGGGGTCCCGCAGCGTTCTGACTTCCAGGAAATCAGATGCCTCTTTTATGGGCTTCCCCACGTAATGACATCATCGCGCCAATGCCAAATGACATCATTTTCAGGCAACCCCCCCGGCAAAGCCGGGAGATCGCCTGAAATGGAGGGGGATCCTTTCTGATCCCTCTCCCTCCCGATCGGGAGGTCCTAGAAGGACAAGCCATGCGTCGCTTAAAAGGGGAGAGTCTCCCCTGTTAAGCGGTGCCTGGCTTTAGCCCCATAGGCACCGGAACGCGATCTGGCCTAGCTCTGGTAGGGGCCACCCAGAGGCGTAACTAGAAACTTCAGGGCCCCGGTGCAAGAATCCATGAAGGCCCCCCGCACGAGAGAATTTTGCATTTTTACTAAAAACATTTTGCAAAAATACCTGTATACATGTCTCCTGCACTGACGCCTAGTATCCCTATTATATATCCATTAGCTGTGGAATTTAATGCTATGGTAATATTAATATAATAGGATACTAGGCGATAGGTTATAGTATTATTAGGTTTTGAAACCAGCAACTTTTGGATAGTACAAGAGACATGTATACAGGTATTTTTTGCACTCTTAACCCCTTAAGGACCGAGGACGTACCATGTACGTCATTGCAGCGGGTCTCTCTTAGACCCGCTGACGTACATGGTACGTCCTGCCGTTTTTGAGCTGCTGGAAGCGATCGGATCGCTTCCAGCAGCTCAAACGCCATTGCAGGATGCCTGGGAGTCCAGGCATCCGTGCAATGGCCGTTAGAAGTGCCGGGGCACCATGTGATCGCTCCCCGGGAGCGATCTACATCCGGTTGCACCGGAGAGGTGCCCGGCACTTCTACAGAGCGCTGGAAGCGATCGGATCGCTTCCAGCTGCTCTGAGCATATTACAAGGATGCCTCGACATCGAGGCATCCTTGTAATATACTTACCTGCCGCCGGTCCGTCCGTGATCGCTCCCCCCGAGCGATCACTTCCGGTAGCGGCAGGAAGTACTGAGTGCCACGAGGTATCGTGGCACTCAGTACAAAAACGATCACATCAGTGATCAGGTGCTCTGCTGGGTGCCTCGAGGGATCAAGGCACCCAGCAGAGTAAAAAAAAGTTAAAAAAAAGTGTAAAAAAAAGTAAAAAAAAAGTGTGTAAAAAAAGTGTAAAAAAAGAAAAATAAATAAAATAAACTGACAGTTAGGGTAGGGTTAGGGGTAGGGTTAGGGTTAGGGGTAGGGTTAGGGTTAGGGTTAGGGTTAGGGGTAGGGTTAGGGTTAGGGTTAGGGTTAGGGGTAGGGGTAGGGGTAGGGTTAGGGTTAGGGTTAGGGTTAGGGGTAGGGGTAGGGTTAGGGGTAGGGTTAGGGGTAGGGTTAGGGGTAGGGGTAGGGGTAGGGTTAGGGGTAGGGGTAGGGGTAGGGGTAGGGTTAGGGTTAGGGTTCTAAGGGCAGGGTCAGGGGTAGGGTTAGGGTTCTAAGGGCAGGGTCATCTTGGGGCTGAGTGGGATGTTCCTAGCCTGCCTCATCAGAGAGGCAGGCTAGCAACATCCAATCAGAAGTTAGAAAAAATCAAAATAAAATTTCTAATTTGTCAGGTCAGGCCAATATTTTGTAAATATTGGCTCTGACCTCTGTGATTCTCCCTCCCTCTCCTCACTTGTGTTTTGGTGAGCGAGAGAGAGAGATCAGATTTGACAGGTTAGAGATTTTAGTGAGATTTAGTGAGATTAGAAAAATTGAGGCAGATTTAGAGAGATTTTAGGGAGATTTAGAAGAATTGAGGCAGGTTTAGAGGGATTTAGAGAGATTTAGGTGTTTATTTGTATTTTCTTGTGAAACCCAACGGTTCTTCTAAGAACCAACAATCCGCTTATATATATATAATAATTATAAAATTTTATAATCTATTATATATAATGTCTGAGAGGGTGTACAGCGCCGAGGAGGCATATGCCATCCTGGCGTCAGAATCTGAGGCATCTGCGTCAGACTCAGACCCTCATTTCGACCCCGCTAACTGCTCAGAGGCGTCGCTAGATACATTATCTATGCTGGCTGATGTATCTAGTGATGTTTCTGATGCAGATCCTGGGTCACCACCTGCCAGCAGGAGACGCACAGCTCCAGCTGAGGAGTGGGTAGTGCCTCATCGCCAGAGGCCAGATATCCCTCCTTTCACGGCAAATCCTGGCATCAATATTGATGTTGCAGGATTTACCGCCACACAGTTTTTGCAGGTGTTTATGGGGGATGATTTGTTGGGCCACATCGTGGCCCAATCAAATCTGTATGCCCATCAGCATTGTGCTGCGAAGCCAGACTCCTACTTGGCAAGGCAGCAATGGACCCCGCTAGATGTGCCAGAATTTCTGAAATTCTGGGCACTTACTATGCTGAGGGCATCATAAAGAAGCCCTCAATTCGCTCCTGCTGGAGCAGTAGCCCCATCTGCTCTACCCCCATTTACCTCCAATCAATGTCACGTAGAAGGTATGAAAACATTTTGCGTTTCATGCACTTCAGTGACAACAGCCTGTGCTCCCCTAGAGAGCATCCCCAGTTTGACAGGCACCAGACTTTTACATTTTATTCGTACATTTTTATGTTCTACAATTGGTGCTGTATTTTGCCAAAATCTTTGCACACCTATGCATGGGGGGCATGGGTGTACTCAGGAGATCTTGCAGAAAACAACCTGGAGAGTTTTCATGCAGTAACAAACAACAGTGTCTGCTAAGGCTAGGGTCAGACGAGCGTGATTTCTACGGACTGTACGTCCGTGCAGTACGGACATCGTCAGTACGGAAGACGCAGTAGTGGTCACACAGTCCGTTTTTTCACTGACATTTATTTTTTGACAGATGTAGGAGGGACAATAAATTCAATTGCAAAACCATTTTGTCCGTGAAAAATGCAGGACGTATAAATGCAGTCCGTCTGACCACGTTCCATCACTCACACACAAAGCTATGCAGACGTTGCGGACGCAGCGCACTTTGTGCGGCCGTTCTAGCGGTTCTACGTTCTTGCCTGCCTTGCGTTCGTGGGCCGCGGCCGTTGTGCGTCCGCAGTTCAGTGCGGACGTACTTCGTGTGTCGGGCTCCATTGGACTTTATGTCATGCTATCACGGACGTACTTTTAGGCGCGATCACGGACGTGAACACTACGCTCGTCTGACCCTAGCCTAAATCACAGTCCAAAACTACTGTGGGCGTAAAAATCTGAAATTTGAAAAATTACCGCCACACACCTTGTTGCCAAATGTTTTGGGCTAAAACCGTTGCATCCATGGCATCAAAGCACTCCATATGCAATACCTTGGGGTGTCAACATAACAAATATAAACAATTTTCTGGCAATAATTCAAACTGGGGTATGCGGTAGACCCAAAACCAAAGATAGGCCTAGCTGAAGAAATAATCTCAATTTCAACTCTAATGACAAAGTCATAAAAATTGTATTTGAACCTTCCCAAAATCCTGGCAAACCTAGGCATGGGGGGCATGGGTGTACTCAGGAGATCTTGCAGAAAACAACCTGGAGAGTTTTCATGCAGTAACAAACAACAGTGTCTGCTAAATCACAGTCCAAAACTACTGTGGGCGTAAAAATCTGAAAATTGAAAAATTACCGCCACACACCTTGTTGCCAAATGTTTTGGGCTAAAACCGTTGCATCCATGGCATCAAAGCACTCCATATGCAATACCTTGGGGTGTCAACATAACAAATATAAACAATTTTCTGGCAATAATTCAAACTGGGGTATGCGGTAGACCCAAAACCAAAGATAGGCCTAGCTGAAGAAATAATCTCAATTTCAACTCTAATGACAAAGTCATAAAAATTGTATTTGAACCTTCCCAAAATCCTGGCAAACCTAGGCATGGGGGGCATGGGTGTACTCAGGAGATCTTGCAGAAAACAACCTGGAGAGTTTTCATGCAGTAACAAACAACAGTGTCTGCTAAATCACAGTCCAAAACTACTGTGGGCGTAAAAATCTGAAAATTGAAAAATTACCGCCACACACCTTGTTGCCAAATGTTTTGGCTAAAACCGTTGCATCCATGGCATCAAAGCACTCCATATGCAATACCTTGGTGTCAACATAACAAATATAAACAATTTTCTGGCAATAATTCAAACTGGGGTATGCGGTAGACCCAAAACCAAAGATAGGCCTAGCTGAAGAAATAATCTCAATTTCAACTCTAATGACAAAGTCATAAAAATTGTATTTGAACCTTCCCAAAATCCTGGCAAACCTAGGCATGGGGGGCATGGGTGTACTCAGGAGATCTTGCAGAAAACAACCTGGAGAGTTTTCATGCAGTAACAAACAACAGTGTCTGCTAAATCACAGTCCAAAACTACTGTGGGCGTAAAAATCTGAAAATTGAAAAATTACCGCCACACACCTTGTTGCCAAATGTTTTGGCTAAAACCGTTGCATCCATGGCATCAAAGCACTCCATATGCAATACCTTGGGGTGTCAACATAACAAATATAAACAATTTTCTGGCAATAATTCAAACTGGGGTATGCGGTAGACCCAAAACCAAAGATAGGCCTAGCTGAAGAAATAATCTCAATTTCAACTCTAATGACAAAGTCATAAAAATTGTATTTGAACCTTCCCAAAATCCTGGCAAACCTAGGCATGGGGGGCATGGGTGTACTCAGGAGACCTTGCAGAAAACAACCTGGAGAGTTTTCATGCAGTAAAAAACAACAGTGTCTCCTAAATCACAGTCCAAAACTGATGTGGGTGTGAAAATGAAAAATGACCACCAAACAGTATCTAATTTGTTTGGAGCAAACGGATGCATCCATAGCATAAAAACACTCCATTTACAATACTTTGGGGTGTTAGCTTACCAAATATATGCACGTTCATAAAACTGGGTATGTAAAAAGGCCCCTAAAAAGAAGATAAGCAAAGAAGATACTGTATGTCAAATTAGAAAATTGACAAGCACATGTCAAAGATTGGCGTAGCACCCCAAAAACAACAGAACAAATCTATATATGGGTGGTATCAATTTACTCAGAAGATGTTGCTGAACATATTTTGGGGTGTTTTTTGGCAGTAACCCATAACTGGATTTGACAATTCATGCCTAAAGTACAATGTGTGTGAAAAAATAACACAAAAAGTGACTACCTGAAAGATTGACAAAGAGCTAGTGCATGGAAAGTGTTAAAATACAACTCTTTGAAGCACCCTAGGGTGTGCCCTTTCTAAAAATATATGGTTTGATGGGGGTAAATTACTTTGGCCGGCTTCAAAAATGTCCCAAATAGGACATGGGTGCATGATGACGAAATGTGAAAATTCCAAGTTGGAAAACTGAAATGCGCACCCCCCAAATAAGGCCTTTTAGCCCCCAAATGACCCGACATACCTATACATGGGTGGTATCAATTTACTCAGAAGATGTTGCTGAACATATTTTGGGGTGTTTTTTGGCAGTAACCCATAACTGGATTTGACAATTCATGCCTAAAGTACAATGTGTGTGAAAAAATAACACAAAAAGTGACTACCTGAAAGATTGACAAAGAGCTAGTGCATGGAAAGTGTTAAAATACAACTCTTTGAAGCACCCTAGGGTGTGCCCTTTCTAAAAATATATGGTTTGATGGGGGTAAATTACTTTGGCCGGCTTCAAAAATGTCCCAAATAGGACATGGGTGCATGATGACGAAATGTGAAAATTCCAAGTTGGAAAACTGAAATGCGCACCCCCCAAATAAGGCCTTTTAGCCCCCAAATGACCCGACATACCTATACATGGGTGGTATCAATTTACTCAGAAGATGTTGCTGAACATAGTTTGGGGTGTTTTTTGGCAGTAACCCATAACTGGATTTGACAATTCATGCCTAAAGTACAATGTGTGTGAAAAAATAACACAAAAAGTGACTACCTGAAAGATTGACAAAGAGCTAGTGCATGGAAAGTGTTAAAATACAACTCTTTGAAGCACCCTAGGGTGTGCCCTTTCTAAAAATATATGGTTTGATGGGGGTAAATTACTTTGGCCGGCTTCAAAAATGTCCCAAATAGGACATGGGTGCATGATGACGAAATGTGAAAATTCCAAGTTGGAAAACTGAAATGCGCACCCCCCAAATAAGGCCTTTTAGCCCCCAAATGACCCGACATACCTATACATGGGTGGTATCAATTTACTCAGAAGATGTTGCTGAACATATTTTGGGGTGTTTTTTGGCAGTAACCCATAACTGGATTTGACAATTCATGCCTAAAGTACAATGTGTGTGAAAAAATAACACAAAAAGTGACTACCTGAAAGATTGACAAAGAGCTAGTGCATGGAAAGTGTTAAAATACAACTCTTTGAAGCACCCTAGGGTGTGCCCTTTCTAAAAATATATGGTTTGATGGGGGTAAATTACTTTGGCCGGCTTCAAAAATGTCCCAAATAGGACATGGGTGCATGATGACGAAATGTGAAAATTCCAAGTTGGAAAACTGAAATGCGCACCCCCCAAATAAGGCCTTTTAGCCCCCAAATGACCGACATACCTATACATGGGTGGTATCAATTTACTCAGAAGATGTTGCTGAACATATTTTGGGGTGCTTTTTGGCAGTAAACCTTAAAGTTCACAGTACATGTATTCTTAAATTGCGTTCAAAAAAAAAAAATCACCAATTTTTTTTTTTTCTCAAACTTTGGCATAGATTTGTGGTAAAATGGTTTGCATGGAAAGAGTCAAAATACCCCAAGTTTAATACCTTGATTTGTGTACTTTAAAAAAATATGTATATGTGGAGGGTTATTCAGGAATTAGTGACAGATATCAGTGTTACAATGTCACTATCACTAGTTTTGAAAATAAACTCTTTGGAAATGGCAAAGTGCTACTTGCACTTATTGTTGCATAAAATAAGGAAAAAAGCGAGGAATATGTAAACATTGGGTATTGCTAAACTCAGTACTAAATTTAGAAACTACTAAGGAATAAATTTTTTTTGACGGTTGTTGATACATAAGAAATTTTGGGGGTCAAAGTTCGAAAAAGTGGTGTTTTTTCAATTTTTGTGTCATATTTCACAATATTTTTTATAGTAAATTATATGAAATGATGAAAAAAATGGTATCTTTATAAAGTCCATTTAGTGACGAGAAAAACAGTGTAAAATATGTGTGGGTTACATAAACGAGTAAGAGGAAAATTTGACGTAAACACTAAGAGCGCAGAAACATAAAAACAGCTGCGGTCACGAACGGACGGATTTGTGTAAAACCGCCCGGTCACTAAGGGGTTAAAATGGCCATACAATTTGGAAGTATTTTTAAAGAACGTGTTATGGGTCCTCATATAGATTTCTCTTGTGTTATGTTACCTCACGTAGTGTGTCACCCATCTCCTCTTAGATTGTAAGCTCTTGAGCAGGGTCCTTCCTCCTTCTGTTCAGTGTGTGTAACATGTATGTATATTTGTTATTCTGTCTCTCCCATTGTACGGCGCTAAGGAATTTGTTGGCGCTTTATAAATGCTTGTAACTGTAACTGGTATAAGGTGGAGTATTAATTAAGATCTAGTTTAATAGCCCTCTTTTCTCTTTTATGGAGTTTTAACAAAATGTTTTTAGTAAGAATGCAAAACTCTTTCTCCATTTAATTGGATAGATTAATAAACTGACCAGACACTGCAATGTGACACCAGAAAGTGTCAGACTCCTGATGGATAAGCCAGACAAAAGATAACAAGGCCTCTGCTGCCTAATTAACCCTTAAGGATGAATGACAGAACTGTTCCGTCATAAATGCATTGACTTTAAAGACCCTAAGTCCTTAAAAGGTTAACAATCCACCACTGCCTGGACCCCCCTCCAGTGGTGGAATTCGCAAGTGCGACCTTTGCGGCCTTGGCAGTTACGCCACTGGGGCCGTCATCTTGGATGGTGGCTCCACCTCCAGGTCCCCCCCTCACCACCTGACATCATCGCGCATGGCGCGATTACATCAGTTAGCTGGGAAACACCTAGCTGGTGTCACGAACCTACCACACTGCCTTCATTATCGGGCACTATTCAGAAACATCTCCTTGTCTCGTTTGTGTGTAAAGATCAGCATCTTGATGATGTCATCAGAGGAGTGCCGGAGGTACAGAGATATACTCAGAGAGCACCTGAGATCAATTCCACACCAATCAGAGACCCATAAAAGAGAGGCTTGCTGGGTAAGTCATTGCTCAATTATTGTCCTCCCTACCTCGAGCTAACCATTCTATTCCTAGCCTTTGATCCTGATACCCAGGTCTCTGAACCTCTGCCTGTGGCCAGCAACGCTGTCTTATGTTACCCAAGTCGCTGGACCCGCCTGTGACCAGCAACGCTGTCTTCTTTTACCCAAGTCGCTGAACCTCTGCCTATGACCAGCAACGCTGTCTTCTATTACCCAAGTCGCTGAACCTCTGCCTATGACCAGCGACACTGTCTTCTATTACCCAAGTCGCTGAACCTCTGCCTGTGAACAGCAACGCTGTCTTCTGTTACTCAAGTCGCTGAACCTCTGTCTGTGACCAGCAACGCTGTCTTATGTTACCCAAGTCGCTGGACCCGCCTGTGACCAGCAACTCTGTCTTGTTACCCAAGTCGCTGAACCTTGCCTGTAACCAGCAACGCTGTCTTCTGTTACCCAAGTCGCTGAACCTTGCCTGTGACCAGCAACGCTGTCTTCTGTTACCCAAGTCGCTGAACCTCTGCCTGTAACCAGCAACGCTGTCTTCTACTACCCAAGTCGCTGAACCTCTGCCTGTGACCAGCAACGCTGTCTTCTGTTACCCAAGTTGCTGGACTTCTGCCTGTGACCAGCAACGCTGTCTTCTGTTACCCAAGTCTCTGAACCTCTGCCTGTGACCAGCAACGCTGTCTTCCGTTACCCAAGTCGCTGGACTTCTGCCTGTGACCAGCAACGCTGTCTTCTGTTACCCAAGTCACTGAACTTTTGCCTGTAACTTTGACTACGCTATCTTCTGTTGCCCAAATTGCCGAAACACTGCTTGTGACCTGGACCACGCTATACTCTTAAATAAAAGTGTTCAAGACCAGTCCTAGTGGCGTCTAATCTTATCTTCCACAACCATATTATACAGATCAAGTCTCCATTACATCTGGTTCCTTATCAGAATATATATATAACACCGTGACAGCTGGTCGGGGATTTCCTAAGGAAATCCTCTGGTGGAGATAGGGGTTCCTTTGAACCCCCATATTTCCCGAATGGTGGCAGCTAGAGGGCCATGGGGGAATCATTTGAAAGGCCAGAGCAAGGCCTTTTGAATTTTATATCAAACACGACCATGATAAATGTAAGAAAAATTAATAAAAATATTTCTATTTTTTTAAAAAAAAAAACACATTTTATTGGTCTCAGAGAAGGTGACTTCAGCATGCGCTCTGCGTGCTGACATTATTATTATTATTATTATTCTTTATTTATAAAGCGCCAGCATATTCCGCAGCGCTGTACAATAAGCACAGTATAGACAGGGTTACAATACATTGGACAACATTTGACAAACAGTACAGGAGGAGATGAGGGCCCTATTCCCGTAGGAACTCACAATCTGGGAGGGTTGGGGTTGGAAACAGGAGGAGAGGACTGTAAGGTGAGAGTGATTGATGGTTGCGTCAGTGAGTTGGGTGGTAGGCTTCCCTAAATAGGAATGTTTTCAGGGAGCGTTTGAAGGAAGAGAAGTTAGGGGAAAGTCTGACAGTACGAGGGAGAGCGTTCCAGAGAGTGGGGGCTGCGCGTGAGAAATCCTGCAGTCTATCATGGGAAGAGGTGATGCGGGGAGAAGCTAGGCGCAGGTCACTGTTTGACCTTAGGGAGCGGGCTGGGGTGTATTTGGTGATTAGTGAGGACAGGTAGTGGGGAGCTGAGTTAGTGAGGGTTTTGTAGGTAAGGACCAATCCTGGTGACCGGAAGCCAGGAATTCAAAAATCCTGACTGCTGGTGACACTGTGTGGGGTGGAGGAAACGCTTCCACTTCACCCCACGATTTCCAAAAAAGTTGTGATCAGGCTGGGGTCAGACGAGCGTAGTGTTCACGTCCGTGATGGCGCATAAAAGTACGTCCATGATAGCATGAAAGAAAGCCCATCGGGGCCCATTACACAAAGTACGTCCGCACTGAACTGCGGATGCACAACGGCCGCGGCACCACGGAAGCAAGGCAGGCAAGAACGTACAACCCCTAGGACGGCTGCACAAAGTGCGCTGCGTCCGCAACGTCTGCATAGCTTTGTGTGTGAGTGATGGAACGTGGTCAGACGTACTGCATTTATACGTCCAGCATTTTTCACGGACAAAATGGTTTTGCTTTTTAATTTATTTTCTCTCCTACATCCGTCAAAATATACGTCAGTGAATAGACGGACTGTATGGCCACTACTGTGTCTTCCGTACTGACGTACGTCTGTGTGTACGGACGTACAGTCCGTAGAAATCACGCTCGTCTGACCCTAGCCTTACCAGTTGGCGGATCATGGACGGTTCCAGGTGATCATTTGCAGGAGGTCTGAGCCAGTGTGGTACACATGTATATGCACATTTTGTTATGTGGTTTTAATATTGTGAGTTTGTTTTTTGTCATTTTTAAAATAAATTTTTTAGCATTAAAATACTACACTATATATTTTACGATTTTTTTTCAGCTCGTAGTGGAAATGGAACGCCAGTTATTGGGGACTCAACTGTGTCTGAGGACCCAATATTTCTACATTGGTATAACTATACTAGGGAATTCTATACACAATATTGCACCATTGTAATTTGTATGTGACTGTTTATTAAATATTAGGGCTTCAAGGTGCCGTTTTTACTCTGTGCTGCAGAATGCTAGAGGATTTGACACATATAATTTTTATTTACTGATTCCAAATAAACCATTAATAGTGGGTTCTATCCGTTTGCAGCTTGATATTAAAGGCTTTGACTACTGTTAATTTAGTTTACTAAAATATAACTAGAGCTAAATGGCATTTTTCTCAAAGAAATAGGATTGAAACTAAATTAAATTTGATCCCTCCCTAACATTTTATTCCAGTTTTTTTCAGTTGATGAAAATGTAAAATTCAATACAGAGGTATTGTTGCGCAACGTAATTGATAAAGAATAGATAATGTAATAATGCACAGTCCTAGGAGAAGACAGGGATTTATCCATAAATAATCTGAATGTGCTGGACCAGCTAAAGAGGAGGACCACTTTTTCTACCCAAGAGACAATGAGAGTAGTAAACACAATATTATTGATGTATCTATATGCATCTTGAGTGGGCATGATCTGATCTGTATATATGTATAGGGATGAGCTGTTCGGTTTGATCAGTTCGGAGTTCGATTCGAACTTTGGCCGTTCGCAAGTTCGCGAACTTCGAACTTTTTGGCGTGTTCGGTTCGAGTTCGGAAAAAAAATTAACATTTTGAATAAAGTATAAAAAATGCTTAAAAAATACTACAAAATCTAGAAATAAAGAGACTCTTTACTGCAGAATATTATATGCAACGGTTTATTAGATATTGAATTAAAAACTAATGTCTACGTGCAAAGATTCTCACCTCTAAATGACCTGTGTTCTCAAATGCCGTAAAGAACAGGTGTTAATTAGTGTTTGGAAATAACATGTGCTTTTAATTAGTGTGGTCTCATGAATTTGATACATTGAATGTAGACTGAGGGTGTGGTGTCTCCTGAACATGTATCAAACAACACCTGTGCTTCTGAGAAGTGTTCATTTCTCTACTAAATCTTCCTCTGATATGCTTTTTAACCCCTTAACGCTGCATTTCACTGCTGTGTGCTCAGCTCATTTTTACCGCTTTCGCTCATCATGTTTAAATGCGATTTGAAGCCACATTTTATTAAATGACCCAGACATATTAGATAACGTTCTTTCCGGCAGACTCCGCAGATTCATAATATATAATTTTTATATGTATACGTCATGTCCTGCCTGTATATTATGACAAAAGATGCAATAAAAATTAAATTTTTAATTATCTGCAGCGTGTAAAGTGTTTTTTTTCACATTTTAGCACATGAGCCTTTGCGGTTATGTTTTCTATGGGGTGCGCTTGTACAAAAATTAGAAATGGGGACTTGTTACATTTTGTGGGTGGAATTACGTGATTTATAGCAAACGCACCCCATAGAAAAAAATCATTAGTGCATCATCGTTCACATTATAATTGCAATGTGAACAATACTGCTGCATTAATAAAAATAACACACAAAAAAAATACATGTTTTTATTTATTTTTTACTTTATACCTGGTCATGTTGGGTATCAGTCGAAAAGGCCATGCTCAGGCCTTTCGATTGACACCCTCCATGACCCCCTAGCTGCCTGGAGATATCGGGGTTCAAATGAACCCCCTATCTCCACCAGGGGATTCCGGGCAGCTAGGGGTTCCCTGGCTATCTGACATCATCACGCTATGCTGTCACCCCAGGGTCCCCCCTCACTGCCTGACGTCCTCACACATAGCGTGATGACGTCAGATAGCCGGGGAACCCCTAGCTGCCCGGAATCCCCTGGTGGAGATAGGGGGTTCATTTGAGGGTTCACAGAGATGCTGTGATGTTGTGTATAGAGGTGCTGTGAGGTTGTGTATAGAGATGCTGTGAGGTTGTGTATAGAGATGCTGTGAGGCTGTGTATAGAGATGCTGATGGGGTTGTGTATAGAGATGCTGATGGGGTTGTGTATAGAGATGCTGTTTGTGTATAGAGATGCTGATGGGGGTCTCAGCACATGGCGCGATGACGTCATTTACGTCGGGAGGAGCTTGACTTCAGCGTCTGAGGACGCTGAAGTCAGAACGCCGCGGGACCCCGGACAGAGAGGTGAGTATCTCCGTCGGGGGGTCCCGCAAAGCTGATGACATGTGATACACATCCTACTCAGTATACAGCGGGAGTAACTGAGGACGTGTCCCACACGTCGTCAGCAGTGAAGGGGTTAAAAACATCTTTTAAAACTTTTTGTCCTTGTTTCCTGTCCCCCAGGGCACTACCCGGACCCCCATACACCTTTTATGGCAAATATCTAGCATATATGCCCTCTTGGAGGGCACTCTAAAAATCGAATTTTGAGTCCCATTGACTTGTATTGAGTTCGTGTTCGAGTTCGAACTTTTGAAAAGTTCGAGTTCGAATGCGAACTGAACTCAGGGGTGTTCGGCTCATCCCTATATCTGTATCTGGCCATGATACTATTCAGATTGAATTGGCAGTAATTTATATGTATTTAATTAATACAGCTTACATTCTAACTCAAATTATGTGCGCACTGTTATGAATAAAGACCTCTAAACACTATTTTGTTGAAATTATTTTTCTTATCAGGACAAGTAGATCGTCCTGAGGAACATGTAGATTGGACTACCACTTAGTCCGTTGGACAAGTACATTTTTTTTAAATTTCCACGCCCCTGCCACTGTATAACATAGAAACATAGAAAAATATCGGCAGATAAGAACCTTTCGGCCCATCTAGTCTGCCCAATTACATGGATACTTTACCTGGATTTATCTTTTGTTTAGGATAGCCTTATGCCTATCCCATGGCTGCTTAAATTCAATCCCTGTTTTGGTCTCTACCACTTCAACTGGAAGACTGTTCCATGTATCCACCACCCGCTCAGTAAAATAATGCTTTCTGATGTTACTTTTAAACCTTTGCCCCTCTAATCTAAGACTATGTCCTCTTGTTTTGCTACTTTGTTTCCTTTTAAATATACTCCCTTCCTCTACCTTGTGGATTCCCTTTACGTATTTAAATGTTTCTATCATATCTCCTCTGTCTCGTCTTTTTTCCAAGCTGTACATGTTAAGATCATTAACCCTTTCCTGGTAACTTTTCTCCTTCAAGCCGTATACCATTTTCGTAGCCCTTCTCTGAACTCTCTCTAAGATGTCTATATCCTTCTGGAGATACGGTCTCCAGTACTGTACACAGTACTCCAAGTGAGGTCTCCCAATGCTCTGTACAGTGGCATGAGCACTTCCCTTTTCCTACTGCTAATACCTCTCCCTACACAACCAAGCATTCTGCCAGCATTTCCTGCTGCTCTATTACATTGACTACTTACCCTTAGATCCTCTGAAATAATAACCCCTAAATCCCAATCCTCAGATGTATCAAATATTCTATATTCAGCCCTTGGGTTTTTACGCCCCAGGTGCATTATCTTGCACTTATCCACATTAAAACTCAATTGCCACAGCTCCGACCATTTATTTACAGGGTAATTCAAAGAGATTCGAAAAGTCACCGCACGTTCGGTGACTTTTCGTTCTCTTCAATTCGGTTCCTTTTGCCGATCCCATTTCGGTGACCTTGTGGTGTATTCAGCAAACACCACAGGGTCCCCGAATTGCAGGGAAAAGCTACCGCAAACCCGACGAAAACGAACCGCAAAACATCTGGATTAACCCGTTGAAGACGCCGGAAAAACCCGAGCAAGAGCCGATCACACGCAGCGAAGCCACCAGAAAAAGCCGACATGGCAGAAGAGCGAAGTGAATAAATTAGAAAAACAGTTTGCATGAATGTTTGAAAAGTGAAACGCTGTTTGCAAAGAACCTACTGAGCAAAAATGTCTGAAATTTACATATGAGGTCCAAGGAATGATAATAAAAAGGGCTGTTACAGAAAAAATAAAGTAAAAAAAAAGGACTTTTTTGAAAACAAATTATCCTGAAAAATGCTTAAAATATCCTAAGAGACTCTTTACTGCAGAATTTTATAATGAATGGTTTATTAGATATTGAATTAAAACGGGAATATTTTTAACATTGAAGCCTATGGGATTCTCCTGAATAAACTTGCCGAATTACACCACCGAATGACAGGGCAATTCGGGAACCTTTCACTGCTGGTTTGTGTTCTCTGAATAGCCGAAGCAGTGATTTTTCATGGAGTTTTCAAGGCCCTCGAACAGGCGCCGTATGTTCAGGAAATTTGCCAGGATTTCGCGAATTGCCTGCTCTCTGGATAGCCGAATGGCCAAGAAAGGTAACCGAACGTTGATTTTCAGCGTTCGGTTACCTTTCTCAAGCAATTCGGATCTCTTTGAATTACCCTGTTAGATTGCCTAAATCATTTGTCATTTGGCTGATCCCTCCAGGAACATCAACACTGTTGCAAATCTTTATGTCATCAGCAAAAAGACATACTTTACCATTAATACCTTCTGCAATATCACTAATAAAAATATTAAAGAGACTGGGTCCAAGTACTGACCCCTGAGGTACCCCACTGGTAACAAGACCTTGGCCGAATAAACTCCATTTACCACAACCCTCTGTTGCCTGTCACTCAGCCACTGCCTAATCCATTCAACAATATTGGAATCCAAGCTCAAAGATTGCAATTTATTGATAAGCCTTCTATGCAGAACAGTATCAAAAGCTTTACTGAAATCTAAATAAGCAATGTCTACTGCACCACCTGTGTCTATTATTTTTGTTACCCAATCAAAAAAAGTCAAGATTAGTTTGGCATGATCTCCCTGAGGTAAACCCATGTTGTTTCTGGTCCTGTAATCTATGTGTTTTTAGATGTGCAACAATCCTTTCCTTTAACATGGTTTCCATTAATTTCCCCACTACTGACGTAAGACTAACTGGCCTATAGTTCCCCGATTCCTCCCTACTACCCTTCTTGTAAATGGGCACAACATTTGCTAATTTCCAGTCTTCTGGGACGACTCCCGTTAACAGATTTATTTAACCAATCCTTGTTAACGGTTTTGCTATTACACCACTGAACTCTTTTAATAACTTAGGGTGGATCCCATCAGGCCCCATTGACTTATTTGTCTTTACTTTAGACAGCTGCTGTAGAACCTCCTCTTCTGTAAACTCATGTAAATGTCTCTTTAGTGTTTCCTCCTAACTGAGGCCCCTTTCCTTCTGCAAAGACTGAACAAAAATATTCATTGAGGCAGTCAGCGAGACTTTTATCCTCTTCTACATACCTTCCTTCCTTTGTTTTTAATCTAACTAATCCTTGTTTTACTTTTCTCATTTATGTATCTAAAAAATGTTTGTCCCCCTTTTTTACTGACTGAGCTATTTTCTCTTCTGCGTGTGCTTTGGAAGCTCTTATAAATTGCTTTGCCTCTATCTTCTTCACTCTGAGTTTTTTTATAATTATCGAATGCTATCTTTTTGTTCTTCACTATTTTGGCCACTTAGTAACACTCTTATGTTACTAAGTGCTGAACTTGATAATTAAATAGCCAATGTCAATAAATACCCAAATGGTATATAGGCACAAAGGACGAATATTCACATATATTTTGTTATCCAAATGGTTTGCTTCTCCTAGTCTCTACTCCTGCTGGGGAGAAAATATATACAGATTTATTCAGTTTGTAACACTATTCCAATCTGGAAGGAGATTATTCCTCTGACTCACTCTTTTCTTTTCCACTGTTCTCTTTATTTTATGCCTATATACCATTTGGGTATTTATTGACATCGGCTATGTAACCCTTTTGCTGCTGAGCCATTTCACACCTCTGTGCTGAGCTCATTTTTACCGGTTTCGCTCATCATGTTTAAACGCGATTTGAAGTCACATTTTATTATACAACCCAGACATATTATATATCGTTCTTTCCGGCAGACTCGGCAGATTCATAATATGTCATTATTATATGTATACGTCATGTACTGCCTGAATATTATAACAAAAAAACTCAATAAAAATTGAATTTTCAAATCATCTACATTGTGTAGTGTTTTTTTTCACATTGTATCATGCGAGACTTTGCGGTTATATTTTCTATGGGGTGCGCTTGTTAAAAAAATTAGAAATTGGGACTAGTTACATTTTTTTGGGGGAAATTACGTGTTTTTTAGCAAATGCCCCATAGAAAAAATCATTAGTGCAGCATCATTGTTCACATTAACCACTTGGCTACTAAGGACGCGCTCAGCGCGTCCAGCCAAGTGGTTCTCCTGTGCTACGGACGCGCTCAGCGCGTCCGAGCACAGGAGGCAGCAATCCGCCGGATTCCGGCGGATTGCTGCGCCCCCCCGGTGCGGGCTGACATCTTGGAGGTCAGCCCAGCACTCGGGAGCCCGGCGGGGACATTAGGTGTTATCGCAGCGACGCGATGACACCTAATTCAGGCGCCCCCCGCATGTGCGGAGGAGGAGCCTGAAAGGGAGGGGGGGAGGTCCTTCGGACCTCTCTCCCTCCCGATCGCCGCGGAGCAGGGGGTTAAAACAGACACCGCTTGGAAGGGCACAGCCTGCCCTTCCAAACGGTGGCTGTTATTAACCCCTGGGGTGCCGGATCACGAATCGGCGCTGAAAAGCGCCGGTTTGTAATCCTTTCCCGGAGCTGGCCGACATCTTGGGTGTCGGCCAAGCCTCCGGGAACTCCCCCTGAGGACTGGCGTCATCGTGCATAGCACGATGACGCCAGTCCTAGAGTTAACCCCTAGCTGCCACCAACGGTGGAGATAGGGGGTTCCAATGAACTCCCTATCTCCCGATCCGTGGCAGCTAGGGGTTAAAGTTTGGTACTGTTGGATCGGCCAGAGCATGGCCGTTCCAACGATACCAAACACTACTGTGAAAAATTTTGTAAAAAAAAAAAAAATTATAAAAAAAAAAATATATATTTTTTTTTCTTTTTTTGGTTTGTTAATGCAGCAATATTGTTCCCATTTCAATTATAATGTGAACAAGGATGCTGCACTAACGATTTTTGTATGCGGTGCGTTTGTTAAAAATCTTGTAATTTTCCCCAAAAAAAATGTAACGAGACCCCATCTCTAATTTTTTTAACAAGCGCACCCCATACAAAATATAACCGCAATTGCTCGCATGTTAAAATGTGAAAAAAAACCACTTTACACATTGTAAATTATTGAAAATTCCTATTTTATTGCATTTTTTGTTATAATAAACAGACAGGTCATGACGTATACATATAATAATGACATATTATGAATCTGCCGAGTCTGACGGAAAGAACGATATATAATATGTCTGGGTCATATACTAAAATAAGCCTTCAAAACGCGTTTAAACATGATGAGCGAAACCAGTAAAAATGACCTCAGCACAGAGGCGGGAAAAGCCTCAGCAGCGAAAGGGTTAAAATTGAAATTTTCTATTTTTTTAATTTTCTTTCTAATTAATTTTTGTTACATTTTACATGGTCATGTTTGGTATCATTGGAAAGGCCATGCTCTGGCAGTTCCAATGATACCAAATATTATACCAATAAACCCCCTATCTCCACCATAGGTGGCAGCTAAGGGTTAATTCCAGAACTGATGTCATCGCTATGCGCGATGACGCCAGTCATAAGGGGGATATCCCGGAAGCTTGGCCGACATCTTGGATGTTGGCCAGCTCTGAGAGGGGACCACGATACGGCGCCTGTTGGCACCATATCGCGATCCAGCCCCCTAGGGGTTAAAGACAGCTGCCGCTTGGAAGGGCAGGCTGTGCCATTCAAAGCGGTGCCTACCTTTTAGCTTCTGGCCCACCCGGATGGGGAGGGAGAGAGGTCCAAAGGACCTCTAAGTGTTTAGAACACTTTGTGCCTCTCATGCAGTGCTGCGCGGCACTCTGTACTAGTCAGCGAACAACTCTACGAATATATTTTTTGTCATCATGGCAGTGTGACCTATAGATTCTGCTATGTCAATACTGTTCTATTGTTCCATGACATAGAGTAGTAACAGCTACTTATAAAGCATGAGTTATGTTAAAATATACAAGGTTATTCAGAGAGAGGTGAAACCCAGGAGAATGACTGGAGAAGTGAAAATTCTAGGTCTAAATAGCCAAACTGGAAAAATTCTCCCATTTATCTCACTTTCCAAATTGGCTATTTGGTCTAGATTGTTCTCTTCTCCTGCCATTCTCCAGGTTTTCACCCCTCTCTGAATAACCCGATAGGTTACATTGTTTATTTGAATATTCCTTCTTGTATTCTAAGAACTCTTTTATGCAATGCTACATACAGAGCAATGAATAGAGTTTGGTTTCTAACCATGGATTATTCTTGTTTGTTTTGTCATAGATCAGTTGGCACTTTACAGCTGGAAGGTGATTTTTTACAAACAATAAGGTCTTCTGCAAGTGACATTAACAATATGCATTTCTATCATTTTTCTATAACAGTAGCAGACATCAATCTCCTAAATCACCTGTCTTAAAAATATTAATACATTATATAATATTATATCCCTATTTTTGATGCATTTTCATTAACATTAAGTACATTATAGAGTTAAAATGAAAAGAAAATGTAAGGTTAAGTGGCAAAATAAAGAGCAATTCTCCTTACCTTTCCCAAACTCCCTGTGCTGCAAATGAGAGAAAGCCGTCCCTATTTATACATTTCAGAAGCTTCCACACCTACTACATTTTAGGTGGAGAGGAAAATATTAAACAAACTTCCTTTACTGCACATTTTAAAATTTAGAATATTAACTGGTTTCTCACACCATGTATTATACTGACAAAGATGAAAAGCTGATGAAATATATAAATTTTAAAAGATAACATAAAGTGCCCTTTCAAAAATCTCAATTGGTATCGCCCTTTTTTCATTTCTTTAAGAAGTTTAAAGATTTCATTGTCTGCCTGTAATGTTTGTGAAGCTTATCAAAAATAAACCGAGTATCAGGGTTATCCAAAGAGATCCGAATTGCTTGAGAAAGGTAACCGAACGCTGAAAATCAGCGTTCGGTTACCTTTCCTGACCATTCGGCTATCCAGAGAGCAGGCAATTCGCCAAATCCTGGCGAATTGCCTGAACATACGGTGCCTGTTCGGTCCCTGTTCGAGGGCAGTGAAATCCCCATGAAAAAGCACTGTTTCGGCTATTCAGAGAACACAAAGTCCGATTTTTATTTTTTTTTAAGTTTACTTATTTTTTCTGTAACAGCCCTCTTTATTATCATTCCCTGGACCTCATATGTAAATTTCAGACATTTTCGCTCAGTAGTTTCTTTGCAAACAGCTTTTCATTTTCAAACATTCATACAAACGGTTTTGCTAATTTATTCACTGCCTCCTCTGAGTCTCAGCTGCTTTGGCTGTGTGTGATTCGGCTCCTGTTCGGCTGCTTCGCTGCGTGTGATCGGCTCCTGCTCGGGTTTTTTGAAGGTTAATCCAGATGTTTTTGCGGGTTTTCGGCGTGCATTCGGTGGGTTTTGCGGTTTGTTTTCGTCAGGTTTGCGGCAGCTTTTCCCTGCAATTCGGGGACCCCGTGGTGTTTGCTGAATACACCGCAGGGTCACCGAAATGGGATCGGCAAAAGGAACCGAATTGAAGAGAACGAAAAGTCACCGAACGTGCGGTGACTTTTCGAATCTCTTTGAATAACCCTGTATAAGTGGTTTTTTTTTGAAGTGGGTGGGTTGGGTACTAGCTAAAATATGAAACGGAAAATACTACAATCAGGACTAGAGTAAATAGCGCAAGTTGGTCTCTTTTTGGCATCCGGATGAAAGTGCTTGCTACGTGGAGTGAAAAAGTAAATCATGGCTTTTATGTAAGGGTTTAATGAAAACATTTCCTTCAGCAGTTTCACCAATTTTATATTTATTTATATATATAACTTTGGAGAAGCATGGAGGCCAGCCACTTACCAAGGACCTAAAGACAGGCAATTCAGGGGTTAACCCAGCAGCTTCTTACCCCAACGACTAAGCTTGCTTGTTCTAAACAAATGTATATAATGTGTCTGGAAGGAGTAGATCACGGCTGTCAAACTTCAGCCCCCCCGGATGTTTCTGAACCACATTTTCCATTATTTCCTACCCATTTATTACATTCTAATAAATCTAGGAATCGTAGGCCATGAATGTCTGGTGGGGCTAAAGACTGACATCCCTGGATTTGATTATTCTGGCGGTAAATTACTTTGTTAATGTGATTGAAATAACTCCTTAATCACTTCGATACCAAGATCGTGTATACTTGGTCTGCAAAGCTGGGTTGGTGGAGTAGAGGTAACATCACTGCTCTGTGTGGAGAGAGCCTGTGGAGTCATGGGTTCGATCCCAGTGTGCAACCTCTCCAGTAAGTGTCCTTGGGCAAGACACCCAACGGTACATACTCACCACCCAGGACAAATTTGAAAACGAGAGAAATCTCAATGTATCCTTCCTGGTAAAAATCATTTCTCAAAAAAAAAAGCAAATGTCGCCGACATTTCGGTGCTCTCTCGTTTCCAGCACTTCCCTGCACTTCGAGGAATCAAATTCAGCATTCACCCCAGGGTCCTCGGAGTGCAGGGAAAACCCGCCGGAAGCACTGCAAAAAACACGCTGAACACATCGGAAAAAGCTGCCGATCGCAGTGCAGACCAGTCGCCGGACAAAGCCAACAAGCTGACGAATGGGGTAAAAAAACAACTTGAAAGTGTCAAAATTGAACTGAAAGACTGGTCGCAAAAAAACTACTCAACGAAAATGTCTGGAATTAACATATAAGGTCCTATGAATGATAATAAAAAGGTATGTTACAGAAAAAAGAAAAACCGCTTTTAAAAGAAAAAAATGGAGAAAAAAAATTAAATAAAAATCATGACTTATCTGTCTGCGCAGCAGCAAGAAAAGAGGAATAAGGAAGTGACTCAAGGGCATAGATAGGAAGAAGCTACACAGGTATTGGACTAGAAAGATTGGGAGTGTCCAGACTGGGACTTGTATTTTTTCTAAGGATGTTTTCCATCAGGGTTATTCAAAGAGAACCGATCTGGCCCCGAAGTGTAACCGGACATTGAAATTCAGCGTATGGTTACATTTCCTGGCCATTTGGTTATTAAGAGAGCAGGCAGTTCGCCAAATGTTGGCGAATTGCCTGCACGTACGGTGCCTGTTTGAGGGCAGTGAACTCCCCCATAGAGAAACAATGCTTCGTCTATTCAACGAACACAAAACAGCAGGGAAAAGTTGCCGAAATGCCCTGCTGTTCGGTGGTCTCATTCATCAGGTTTATTCAGGAGAATCCCATAGGCTTCAATGTGAAAAATATTCCAGTTTTAATTCAATATCTAATAAACTGTTTATTATTATATAATGCAGTAAAGAGTCTCTTTATTCATAGATTTTTTAGGATCTTTGAGACAGTTTTTGGGATTTTTTTGGCAAACTTTTTTCCGTTTTTTTTTACATTGTTTTTTCATTTTTCTATAACAGACCTTTTTATTATCATTCATTGGATCTTATATGTAAATTCCATATGATTTTCAAACTTTCAGGCATACTGGGTTTTTTTTCACCTCGTTTGTCTGCGTGTCGGCTTTTTCCGGCAGTTGCTCTGCACTGTGATCGGCGGCTAGTCGGGTTTCTTTGCGCTCCCCATGTTAAGTATAGGGAGCACAAAGTACAGTAACCTCGTGCTGAAAAGTGCAAGATACCAAACGCAAACGGGTTACTTAACCAGTTAGCGTTTGGATTGAAATATGCGGTAAATACTTGGGCTAACGTTAACGCTCACGCACCAAGTATGTAATTTGGCCCATTGTATTTCTCATTACGCGTTTCACTGGTCATTGTAAAGACTTCGGGCCAAATTACATACTTGGCGCTAACGATAGCGCTCACCTGCCTGAGCGTTAACGTTAGCCCAAGTATTTACCGCATATTTCAATCCAAATGTTAACAGGTTAAGCAGTGGAGACTCTAGAAACAATATTTAGGGGGGGCAAACAAGATACCACAGTCAAAACTGGGGGGGCACTAATAATTTTCACCACTAAATCATATCATTGAATAAAACTAAGGGCCCTATCACCTGGTGTGAGCTGAAACGCCATCACTAAAGGAAAGGTTTAGCGCGAGTCGCTAAAACTTAGTGCCTGACGACTTACTAACAGATCACCTTGTCCGCGGTAGTCTATGAACAAGGTCGTTTGGCGCACGCTAGGAAAACTCTAAGACCCGAGCTGAGACCCAGCGCTAATGCAGTTGTGTACAGGATAGAACGTTTTTTTTTTACCCATTGCAGAGTGCCGGGCCATACCTATCCCCCGCCCTCACAAGCTTGAATATGAACACATCCAGTGAATAACCTCACACCCCTGCATTATTAAAATCCACCCCTGCATTATTAAAATGTTGCAATTAGCGCCCCTCCAAAAATTAGCGTTGGCACCAAGTGATCTGTTAGCTGCAAAAGCGCTAGAGATCTCTTGTGCTAGCCATGTTAAGTAAAGGACGCGGAAAGTACGGTAAGCTCGCGGTACAAATCACTAATAGCAACACGCTAAGTGATTTTTCCCATTTGTAGAAGGAGGCAAACTATCTGTTGGTCCGGTGCTTGACTCGTTTAACCTGGCGCTAACGCAAAACCATGCCGACGCAAGGGTTAGCTCACACCAGGTAATAGTGCCCTAAATAAGTATATACAGTTGTGTTCAAAATTATTCAACCCCCACTGAAATTGAGTGTTTTGGCCAGTTTGACATTGATTTTGATCATTCAGTCATCTTGCTTACAATTAAATCAAAGAGGCACGTGTAGGTCAGACAAATATAACATAACATTTATAATGAAATAACCACAAATGTCTTTTCTGTGCTCACATCATTATCAGTTTTATTCAACCCCCAAGTGACATTCAATCTTAGTACTTAGTACAACATCCTTTTACAGTTATAACAGCTTTTAAACGTGAAGCATAGCTTGACACAAGTGTCTTGCAGCGATCTACGGGTATCTTCGCCCATTCGTCATGGGCAAAAGCCTCCAGTTCAGTCACATTCTTAGGCTTGCGCACTGCAACTGCTTTCTTTAAGTCCCACCAGAGGTTCTCAATCGGATTTAAGTCGGGTGACTGCGATGGCCACTCCAAAATGTTCCAGCCTTTAATCTGCAACCATGCTCTAGTGGACTTGGAGGTATGCTTGGGATCATTGTCCTGTTGAAAGGTCCAACGTCTCCCAAGCCTCAGGTTTGTGACGGACTGCATCACATTGTCATCCAATATCTCCTGGTACTGAAGAGAATTCATGGTACCTTGCACACGCTGAAGCTTCCCTGTACCTGCAGAAGCAAAACAGCCCCAAAGCATGATTGACCCCCCGCCATGCTTCACAGTAGGCAAGGTGTTCTTTTCTTCATAGGCCTTGTTCTTCCTCCTCCAAACATAGCGTTGATCCATGGGCCCAAACAGTTCTAATTTTGTTTCATCAGTCCACAGAACACTATCCCAAAACTTCTGTGGTTTGTCCACATGACTCTTGGCATACTGCAGTCGACTCTTCTTATTCTTTGGAGACAGCAAGGGGGTGCGCCTGGGAGTTCTGGCATGGAGGCCTTCATTACGCAGTGTGCGCCGTATTGTCTGAGCTGAAACTTCAGTACCCACATCTGACAAATCTTTTCTCAGTTCCTCAGCAGTCACACGGGGACTTTTCTCCACTCTACGCTTCAGGTAGCGCACAGCAGTCGAAGTCAGCATCTTCTTTCTGCCACGACCAGGTAGCGTTTCAACAGTGCCCTTTGCCTTGAATTTGCGAATGATGCTTCCTATGGTCTCTCTTGGTATGGTATGTTTAACATCTTTGCAATCTTCTTATAGCCATTGCCCTTCCTGTGAAGAGTAATCACCCCTTCTCTTGGCTTCCTGGACCATTCTCTTCAATACCTGATTGAAAACACTTGAATGAACCTCTGTTCTTCAGAGTGGTAGTCTTAAGGCTGGGGTCAGACCAGCGCACTTTTAACGTGCGTTCTGGCGCACATAATTACGGCCGCACTAGCAGCAGATGACGGGCAATGACGGCCAATATACGATGTACGGCCGCACAAAAGTCCGGCCGTGCAACGCAAGTGGAATTTGAATGCATTTTTCTGAGAACGCTGAACCGCTAGTACTGAGTGCGCAGCTGCGTCATAGCGGCGTGTTTGCGTGATTAGGAGATGTCAGACACTGCTAATGTCCAGCCAACATAACGTCCAGACACAAAAAGAGTTTTATTGACGATCTGTACAAAATCACGCCCGAAAATGCGCGTCGTCTGATTGTTTTTGCGCATTCCGTGAAAAAATACGTCAATGTGTTCGGACGCACTTTTTCACATTCCCGGGGAAAAATGCTTTCGTCTGACCCTAGTCTTAAGGGGTTGAATAATTGTGTCAATGAAGAATTCACAAAAGAAACATTTACTACTGTATTACAAAACCAATTGATGTCATTTTAGTTGCATATGGTTCTTTAAAAAGTCCTTGTAGGATTTCATTCTGAATACAATTACAAATGTACACTAAATTCCCTAAAACCCTTTACAGCATTGGGGGTTGAATAATTTTGAACACAACTGTATATATACCGTATTTTTCGCTCCATAAGACGCACCTGACCATAAGACGCACCTAGTTTTTAGAGGAGGAAAACCGGAAAATAAATATTCTGAATGAAATAGTGTAATAATGGATATTGCCCCAGCTCGTGGATATGCCTTAGCTCACACGTGGATATGCCTTAGCTCACACATGGATTTGCCCCAGCCAGCTCTCACATGGATTTGCCCCAGCCAGCTCTCACATGGATTTGCCCCAGCCAGTTCTCACATGGATTTGCCCCAGCCAGCTCTCACATGGATTTGCCCCAGCCAGCTCACACATGGATTTGCCCCATCAGCTCACACATGGATTTGCCCCATCAGCTCTCACATGGATTTGCCCCAGCCAGCTCACACATGGATTTGCCCCAGCCAGCTCACACATGGATTTGCCCCAGCCAGCTCACACATGGATTTGCCCCAGCCAGCTCTCACATGGATTTGCCCCAGCCAGCTCTCACATGGATTTGCCCCAGCCAGCTCACACATGGATTTGCCCCATCAGCTCTCACATGGATTTGCCCCAGCCAGCTCACACATGGATTTGCCCCAGCCAGCTCACACATGGATTTGCCCCAGCTCACACATGGATTTGCCCCAGCCAGCTCACACATGGATTTGCCCCATCAGCTCTCACATGGATTTGCCCCAGCCAGCTCACACATGGATTTGCCCCAGCCAGCTCTCACATGGATTTGCCCCAGCCAGCTCACACATGGATTTGCCCCAGCCAGCTCACACATGGATTTGCCCCAGCCAGCTCACACATGGATTTGCCCCAGCCAGCTCACACATGGATTTGCCCCAGCCAGCTCACACATGGATTTGCCCCATCAGCTCTCACATGGATTTGCCCCAGCCAGCTCACACATGGATTTGCCCCATCAGCTCTCACATAGATTTGCCCCAGCCAGCTCACACATGGATTTGCCCCATCAGCTCACACATGGATTTGCCCCAGCCAGCTCACACATGGATTTGCCCCAGCCAGCTCACACATGGATTTGCCCCAGCCAGCTCACACATTGATAATGCCCCAGCTCACATATGGATATGGCCCAGCAGCTCGTGGATGTGCCTCCGCTCACCTGCCGCCGCCGCCGCCGCCGCGTTCGTCTCCCTCTGAGCATGCGTCTGGCGGCAGGAAGCTTGGGCACTCGCCTGGGGGAGCCACGTGACCGCGATCTCGGGAGATCGCGGTCACGTGGCTCCCCCAGGCGAGTGCCCAAGCTTCCTGCCGCCAGACGCATGCTCAGAGGGAGACGAACGCGGCGGCGGCAGGTGAGCGGAGGCACATCCACTAGCTGCTGGGCCATATTCGCTCCATAAGACGCACCCACTTTTCCCCCCACTTTTTGGGGGGAAAAAAGTGCGTCTTATGGAGCGAAAAATACGGTATATATATATATATATATAAATAAGATTCCAAAACCCCAGAGTAATGTGATGCAATGATACCTTTTTATTGTACTAACCTGATACTTAAATTCAATATTTTAGTTGCTGCAATTCGGCAGTTTTCGCTGAATGTCTGATTGCTGCTTCAGCGACTCCACATTTAGCAAATTACGGTGACCATTCGCTAAATAGGGAATTCACTATATTTTTGGCGAAATGAATTCCCCCGAAATGTGACGAAAAGCAGAGGATCTAAAGATGAATAGACCATTTAGATTCTAGCTTCCATAGTAACCCCTAAAATGCCATAAACCCAGGGAAATACAATAAAAATAATAAACAATGTGGCCTTTACCCTACCATTAACCCCTAAAATGCCATTAATCAAGGTAAAACATGAAATGAATACACTGTGAGGCATGTAGCCAACCCATTAACCCCTAAAATGCCATTAATCAAGGAAAAATTAAAATGTATACTGTTAGGGATGAAGCCTACCCATTAACCCTTAATATACAACTAAACCAAGGCAAAAACTAACGTAATACACAATGTAATGTATAGTCTGAACATTAACCTCATCACTGCTGAGCCATTTCAACCCTGTGAAAATGTTTAAGTTTAAGTGCCTGTTATTATTTAATGTTTTATGACTTTTACTTCAAACTGAATATGGTCATGTTGGATATCATTGGAAAGGCCAGAATCTGCCCGAACCAAGGACACCTAGATCGTCCATATACGCACAGGGACGAAGATACAGCAGTCCGAATAAGTGGAGGAAGCTGGATGCTGATTTTTGGTGGGGGGGCACATGGGGGGCAAGGAATAACCTAGGGGGGCAATTGCCCCCCCTTGCCCCCCTGTAGAGTCGCCTATGAGGTTAAGTAACCCATTTGCGTTTGGTATCTTGCGCTTTCAGCGCGAGGTTACTGTACTTTGCGCTCCCTATACTTAACATGAAGAGCACAAAGTGTTAATCATCGTTAGGATTACAAAGTCCTAGCGCTGATTAACATCCGGCTGCAGTTAACAAAATGTTAACCAGAGCTAGGAATTGGTGCTAACGGATTCCGCTTCTGCAGAATCTGTTAGCACCATCCAGAGACCCCCCCAAAAAAAACAACAGTATATAATCACCTCCTGTCCTAGGGCGAAGGGCGCGGCTCTGTCCGCCTCCTCAGTCCAGCGGGAGCAGGGAAAGACTGGGGGAAAAAGTCCCCCCAGTCTCCCCCTGCGTATCACTACGCTGACCAGCTGGATCTCGCATGGACTCCATTGAGAGGATGCGCGCGGCTGCGCTTAGCACTGCCACGCGCATCCCGGGGCTTAGCGCCCGCAAACAATGCAGGCAGCTTTTTTAGCGCCTGCATTGTAATCTAGCGCTAAAACGCAGGTGCTAGGGGGAAAACTGCGGGCGCAGTTTTTCCTCCCTAGCGTCCGCGTTTTAGCTCTAGGATCGTAATTTGGCCCTTCATCAGGAGTGTAGTGTAGTAAGAGACACTGAATGATGCAGAGCTCGGGTTAGTTGCCTGTAAGGACCCTGGTATTGTATATCAGTATCGATTGCATAAAAATTACATAAAAACTGGAGATCGCAGGTATGTAAAGCAAAGGTATTAAACACTGGAAATAAAATATATTGAAATAGAATAAGTGAATACAAGAATAAAGGATAAGATAACTAAAGGGGTTATTCAAAGACTGCCGAATTTGCCACTGAATTGCACTGAACAGTGAATTTCCCCATACGGTGCAATTTCGTGGCAATTCGGCTATTCAGAAAGCTAGCAAATCGCCAAATATTGGCGAATTGCCAGTGAAATACGGCGATCTTCGGCAGCAGTGACATTCCCCATACAGTAGTAATGGTTAATCTATTCAGAGAATGCCGAACAGCCCAAAAAGTTGGCAAAATAACCAGATTTTTGGTGCTTTCGTTCAACAGGTTTAACCAGGCAAATCCCATATTTCAATATAAAAAAATTCCCCATTTTTATAAAAAAAATTATTCAACCGTTTATTCTTTTCATTTGCAGCCTTAAGTCTTTTTATTAAATAATTTTTGGGGATTTTTTCAGCAAAATTTCAAATGTTTTTTGTTTTTATTCTGTAATAGACCTTTTATTGTTATTCATAGGAACTTATTTATTATCTCCTTGTAACTTCATGCATTATTTTTGTTTAAAATACCTTTTAAAAATTGCAGTTTTGTTTGTTTCTTCTTTACCACTGGTCAGATTTTTTTGGCGGCGTACAGCGGCTGGTCAACTTTTTTGGCAGAGTACAGCGGCTGGTCAGCTTTTTCAGCGACTGATCAGAGGTGTTCGCTACTCTGTTCAGCAGATCGATGTTTCTCAGATGCGTTCGGTGGTTTATCGGCGGCGTTTGACTTTTTTGGAAGCGCTCAGTGGGTTTATCAGCGGCGTTTGGCAGATCCATTCGGTGCAGTTTGGAGACCCTGCGGTGAATGCTGAATTGAACACGCTGAATTGCACTGAAATGCGCCGAATGAAAAAGCTCCGAAATTTAATTGAAACGCATGTTTAGTGCGATGGTGTCAGTGGGCGGGGGGAGGCCCCTGAGACTGACATAAAAGATTCAGAGCTCTCCAATATAATATAGTCTTGAAGATTTTAAAATTACCTGACTTGGGAACAAACAATGGAGATTTGGTTATAATTAGGTATGCACCATTACCATTTTTTAAGACCAAGTACGAATACCAATACTTTTTTTTCAGGTACTCACCAATACTTTTATTTAATGTCATGTGACCACATTACAATAAATAATTTAGGATTTTGCTGAAAGCCTGTCCAATTTATGTAAATATTGAAATTTATGGTCAGACACCCCACTTACCCACTGCACAGACCTGCACACCCTGACCTCAGATACAGTTGTGTTCAAAATTATTCAACCCCCAATGCTGTAAAGGGTTTTAGGGAATTTAGTGTACATTTGTAATTGTATTCAGAATGAAATCCTACAAGGACTTTTTAAAGAACCATATGCAACTAAAATGACATCAATTGGTTTTGTAATACAGTAGTAAATGTTTCTTTTGTGAATTCTTCATTGACACAATTATTCAACCCCTTAAAGACTACCACTCTGAAGAACAGAGGTTCATTCAAGTGTTTTCAATCAGGTATTGAAAACACCTGTGGATGTCACAGAGCAGCAACAAAGCATAATAAGCACCAATTAGGCAGCTTTAAAATGACTGTGATACTCAGCTCCTTCTAGACATTTACTGGTGTGGTTACAAACATGGTGAAGTCAAGAGAATGGTCCAGGAAGACAAGAGAAGAGGTGATTACTCTTCACAGGAAGGGCAATGGCTATAAGAAGATTGCAAGGATGTTAAACATACCATACCAAGAGAGACCATAGGAAGCATCATTCGCAAGTTCAAGGCAAAGGGCACTGTTGAAACGCTACCTGGTCGTGGCAGAAAGAAGATGCTGACTTCGACTGCTGTGCGCTACCTGAAGTGTAGAGTGGAGAAAAGTCCCCGTGTGACTGCTGAAGAACTGAGAAAAGATTTGTCAGATGTGGGTACTGAAGTTTCAGCTCAGATAATACGGCGCACACTGCGTAATGAAGGCCTCCATGCCAGAACTCCCAGGCGCACCCCCTTGCTGTCTCCAAAGAATAAGAAGAGTCGACTGTAGTATGCCAAAGGTCATGTGGACAAACCACAGAAGTTTTGGGATAGTGTTCTGTGGACTGATGAAACAAAATTAGAACTGTTTGGGCCCATGGATCAACGCTATGTTTGGAGGAGGAAGAACAAGGCCTATGAAGAAAAGAACACCTTGCCTACTGTGAAGCATGGCGGGGGTCAATCATGCTTTGGGGCTGTTTTGCTGCTGCAGGTACAGGGAAGCTTCAGCGTGTGCAAGGTAACATGAATTCTCTTCAGTACCAGGAGATATTGGATGACAATGTGATGCAGTCCGTCACAAACCTGAGGCTTGGGAGACGTTGGACCTTTCAACAGGACAATGATCCCAAGCATACCTCCAAGTCCACTAGAGCATGGTTGCAGATTAAAGGCTGGAACATTTTGGAGTGGCCATCGCAGTCACCCGACTTAAATCCGATTGAAAACCTCTGGTGGGACATAAAGAAAGCAGTTGCAGTGCGCAAGCCTAAGAATGTGACTGAACTGGAGGCTTTTGCCCATGACGAATGGGCGAAGATACCCGTAGATCGCTGCAAGACACTTGTGTCAAGCTATGCTTCACGTTTAAAAGCTGTTATAACTGTAAAAGGATGTTGTACTAAGTACTAAGATTGAATGTCACTTGGGGGTTGAATAAAACTGATAATGATGTGAGCACAGAAAAGACATTTGTGTTTATTTCATTATAAATGTTATGTTATATTTGTCTGACCTACACGTGTCTCTTTGATTTAATTGTAAGCAAGATGACTGAATGATCAAAATCAATGTCAAGCTGGCCAAAACACTCAATTTCAGTGGGGGTTGAATAATTTTGAACACAACTGTATATATATATATATATATAATATACATCCCAGACCTCAGAAACAGACACTGGGGCAAGCTGGCAGAAAGCAATAACAGCATTCTGCCAAGCCTCACCGGCTGATCGCATCCTAGCAAGCGGTCAACGACATGTGAAGGTTGTAACGCGGCACTAGTACTCGTGCAAATGACGGTATCAGCACTGATTCTGATACTAGTATAGTATAAATATATTAGGAAATATTATGGCATTATACTGATGATTGCATATATACCGGTCCATTCACTATTGTCTTTATTATGTTTATTTTTATAATGGTCACATAATTGTTCCGTTTCTAGTTTAGATTCATCATAAATATACACAAGATGGTAAAGCGCCACACAACATCTATCCACCACCACGACACCCCAGATGGCCAAAATTCAGGATATAGTGGTTTCCCCTTTACCAATGTAGATAAAATGCAAAAAAATATATAACCTGAATTGGCGCAAATAATGCTTTCTGGGGTTCGGGAATTTCTCGTATATATGGAAGAAATAATAAACAATAATAGTGCAATACAGTAAATGTTTTTTGGAAAGTGTTTAAATAGTACTGAGATTATCCCACTCACAAGTGTAGAGCCTAATCACTGGCTCTGAGTGTGTCCAGGCTTGCGGGTATATTGCCTTCAAATGCTTCTCAGGTGACCCCCACCTTATTGGGAATGTGTTATCCGGGATCATGTAGTAAAGAGAAGGAAAAAAAGAACTCTCCTTGTGCAAATCTGCAAAAGTTCTCAATATAATATTCCAGAGATTTTGTACTCACATTTAGGTTTAAGGGTAGACGCTCATGGGTTTATTCTGATAGAGGAAAACCCAAAGGAAAACCGTCCTGGATCCAAGAAATGAACGCAGCAGCAACAGGAACAGGGATAATAAAATACAATTTATTTAAAATATAAAAACATGCTCCAGAACGCGTTTATTGTTTATTATTTCTTCCATATATACGAGAAATTGCAGAACCCCAGAAAGCATTATTTGCGCCAATTCAGGTTATATATTTTTTTAGATTCATCATAAAGTTTGACTCTGTAAATTTTCATAGACTAAAACTAAGCAATTTTATCTGCATCACTCCATCAATATTTAAGCCTAAAAGTATACCTCGCAGTATGGCAAGTTACTTTGTTTATTCATTAACACTGCCAAAGTAAATTTTGGTAACAGGCACAGCATTTTGTTTACCTCTTAATTGCTGAATGGTTTCATTGTTATGAGTCTATCAGAAGGTTTTTTTTTTTTTAAGTGTTCGATATCAATGCTTTGGTTTAAATCATATCGAATCAGCACACTGCTGATATTGCGGCACCAGGACTGCAGACAGGAAACCATGTGCAGGTATGATAACATTTATTCTACAGCACAAAAATGAATGAATAGATTCATATATATCTACACGGATCAACTACAATATTAAACCCACTGACGGGTGACGTGATAAGCATTGATTATATGGTTACAATGGCGCCTGTCACGGAGTGGGATATATTAGGAGCATGTTATGTGTTGGAAGGACTGGATGATTTCCTGC
Source organism: Leptobrachium leishanense (assembly GCA_009667805.1). Lineage (NCBI taxonomy): Eukaryota > Metazoa > Chordata > Amphibia > Anura > Megophryidae > Leptobrachium > Leptobrachium leishanense. Next base: position 46,623,069 of record CM019065.1, read on the forward strand.
AAAAACGAGAAGGGATTTTTTTCCCAGTATGTTTCATATTTGGAGAGCAATTGAATTAATTTTCAATTAACAATAGTAGGTGATGTGAAAGGCTGAACACGAGTGACACATGTCTCTTTTTCAGCCTATGTTACAGTTACAAGTACCTATATAGCGCCAACAGATTCCGTTGCGCTTTACAATGGGGAAACACAGACAGGTGACATAATAAATAATAAAACCTAAGTAACCCCTTTTCCCCTTGCTCCAGGAACCAGGTTATAGTGGACAGCAGTTACATTTTCTTCTGATGCTGACAGGGATCTTCCTCCTCCACCATAGTTAAGAGATCGGGGCATCTTGTTCTGGCGCAGTGCCTCTGCTCAGTGTAACTTCTATTTATGAGGAACCCACCTGAAAGGGTCCACCTCACTGAGTAGATGAGCATCCTCCATGTAAAGGAACGCTCTACTCAACCTGACCACTTTGTATTTCTACAATGGTCAGGATGTGAGGAGTACCACCCTTCTACCCCCCCTCCCCCGTTATCGCTAAAAAGCTGGGTGAAGTGAAGGAGTCTCCTCCACCCGATCCGGCGTCACCAGCAGCCAGGAAATTTGAATTTCCGACTGCCAGTTACTAATTGGTTACTAGTGACATCGACATGCAGGGAACGTGCCAATGTCACTTTCTCTGAGACCAGTCGCGTCTTTCTGCACAAATCAATAGAATTAGGATAAAAAATGCTGCTCGAAGCCTCATCACCACATCTTGTCTACACCAAATAAAAAGGTCCAATCAGAAGACTGTTGGAATCTGTTGGACACAATGTGGAGATTCAGGTTGATCCATCCATTTTTGCTCAGACGTCTTCTTTTACTGGTCTATTTAAAGTGGCTCTCCTGAATCCTTGGACCTTTTTACTGCCATGCCGACGTGAAGACTTCACACAATCTGGATAAACAGACAATTTGTAAAATGTCATTGATAACTTATAAATCTGATTAAGCTTTGGAATACTATCCACATCTCTACAATGCAAACCATTTTTTAGTTCTTTTCTGAAAGGATGGAGATGAATAAATTGTCAGCAATTGTCCACAGCTAACCAAAATCTTACCACAAAGTGTGAGAACCCTGGCAGGGGAGATTCCCCTCAAAATATTCTCTTAAATGTTTATCCTATAGTTTGGTAATTTCCCCAAATTTCTATTAAATTCTTTTTAACCCTTTCGCTGCTGAGGCTTTTCCCGCCCCTGTGCTGAGGTCATTTTTTACCTGTTTTGCGCATCATGTTTAAACCTGTTTTGAAGGCTTATTTTAGTATATGACATCGACATATTATATATCGTTCTTTCCGTCAGACTCGGTAGATTCATAATATGTCATTATTATATGTATACGTTATGTCATGTTTGTTTATTATAACAAAAAATGCAATAAAATATGTATTTTCAATAATTTACAGCGTGTAAAGTGTTTTTTTCACATTTTAACATGCGAGCAATTGCGGTTATATTTTGTATGGGGTGCGCTTGTTAAAAAAAATTAGAGATGGGGTCTCGTTACATTTTTTTTTGGGGAAAATGACACCATTTTTAACAAACGCACCGCATACAAAAATCGTTAATGCAGCATCATTGTTCACATTATAATTGAAATGGGAACAATATTGCTGCATTAACAAAAAAAAAAAAAAAAAAAGTGTTTATTTTTTTTTTTTTAATTTGTTTTTTAATTTTTTTTTATTTTTATTTTTCTTTTTTTTTTTTTTTTTACAATTTTTTTTACTTTCATGTTTGGTATCGTTGGAACGGCCATGCTCTGGCCGATCCAACGATATCAAAATTTAACCCCTAACTGCCACGGATCGGGAGATAGGGAGTTCATTGGAACTCCCTATCTCCACACTTCGTGGCAGTTAGGGGTTAATGCTAGGACTGGCGTCATCGTGCTACGCACGATGACGCCAGTCCTCTGGGGGAGTTCCCGGAAGCTTGGCCGACATCCAAGATGTCGGCCAGCTCCCGGGAAGGATCGCAAATCGGCGCTTTTCAGCGCCGATTTGCGATCCAGCTCCCCAGGGGTTAATGCCAGGCATCATTTGGAAGGGCAGGCTGTGCCCTTCCAAATGATGCCTGGGTTAAGCCCCTGTGAGCCGCCGATCGGGAGGGAGAGAGGTCCGAAGGACCTCCCCCCCTCCCTTTCAGGCGCCTCCTCCGCACATGCGGGGGGGCGCCTGAATTATGTGTCATCGCGGGGGCGCGATGACACATAATAATGGCGGCCACTGCTCCGGATGCCGGGCTGACATCCAGGATGTCAGCCCGCACCGGAGGGCCAGCGATCGGCCGGAACCCGCGGAACGCTGACCCCAATGCGAGGACGCGCTCAGCGCGTCCTCCGCATACCAGCGGGAATGCTGAGGACGCGCTGAGCGCGTCCTTAGCATTCAAGTGGTTAAAGTAGAGATTTGCTCCTGCTCCATCTTCCTCCTACCAGACCTTTTGTTTTTCCACCCATTCCCCTCCCACTCTTTTTTTTCACTTTTATTTATTTATAGGATTCTATCACATATATTGTCATAACCCAAGGCGCAGTGGCAGCAAAAAGAGCAAGAAGACTGCAAAACATTAATATTAAACATGTCGTTCCATTTCTTGTTCCGTCCTGCGTAGTTTGATTCATTGCACTGTTCAGTAGGGATGAGCCGAACACCCCCGTGTTCGGTTCGCATTCGAACAATTTCGAAAGTTCGAGTTCGAATACAAATCGAACTCAATGCAAGTCAATGGGACTCAAAAGTTTGGTTTTTAGAGTGCCCTGCAAGAGGGCATATATGCAAGATATTTGCCATAAAAGGTGTATGGGGGTCCGGGTAGTGCCCTGGGGGACAGGAAACAAGGACAAAAAGTTTAAAAAAAAACGTTTTTAAAGGGACAGTGAATTTTCCATTAAATAAGGGTTAAAAGTAAAAACGAAAAATTCCTTCAAATATCGTGCCTAGGAGGTCCCCATAACCTGCCCGTGAAGTGGCGGATTTGTAGGATGTATAGAAACATTTAAAAACAAAAAAATTACGTTTCAAATGAAGGTAAACGCTTTTCCTTTAATCTATTCATAAACATAAACTAAGGGATAATATTCAGGAATTTATTGGGAGGTATAATGTAATTGGCAAAAATCAGCATGGTTTCATGAAACACAGATCATGTCAGACTAACCTAATTACGTTCTATGAGGAAGTAAGTAGAAGTATAGATCAGGGGGTCGCAGTGGATGTGATTTACTTAGATTTTGCCAAAGCTTTCGACACAGTTCCACACAAAAGGTTACTACTTAAATTAAGAAAAAATGGTCTAGATGAAAATACTTGTTCTTGGATAGAAAACTGGCTAAAAGATAGGGTACAGAGAGTGGTCATAAATGGTACATTTTCAAGATGGACACCAGTGGTAAGTGGTGTCCCTCAGGGGTCTGTTATAGGACCAATACTATTCAATTTATTTATAAATGACCTTGAGATAGGCATTGAAAGTCATGTATCAGTGTTGCAGATGACACAAAGCTAGGAAAAGTAATACAATGTGAGCAGGATGTTACTTCGCTGCAGAGGGATTTAGATAAATTGGGGGACTGGGCACTTAAATGGCAGATGAAATTTAATCTAGATAAATGTAAAGTTATGCACTTTGGAGTGAAGAACACACAAGCAATTTATACCCTAAATGGTACGGAGTTAGGGAAATCCAAGCAGGAGAAGGATTGGGAATAATCATAGACTTCAAACTAAGTAACAATGTGCAATGTCAAACAGCAGCCGCCAAGGCCAGCAAAGTACTGGCATGCATTAAAAGGGGAGTTCACTCACGGGATGAAAACATAATTTTGCCTCTGTATAAATCAATGGTCAGGCCGCACCTTGAATATGCCGTGCAATTTTGGGCACCTGTCTTAAAAAAGATATATATCGTTAGAAAAAGTGCAGAGACGGGCAACTAAATTAATAAGGGGGATGGAGGGTTAAGTTATGAGGAAAGACTAACAAGCTTAAACCTGTTTAGTTTAGAGAAAAGGCGCCTTAGAGGGGATCTGATAACCTTATATAAATATATACGGGGCCATTATCAACCATTGTCTGATAACCTATTCATTAACAGGACTATACATAGGACAAGGGGTCATCCATTTAGACTGGAAGAAAGAAAATTTAGCTTAAAGCATAGGAAGGGTTATTTTACGGTGAGAACAATAAAGCTGTGGAATTCTCTGCCTGTTGCGGTGGTTGGGTCAGAGTCTGTACAGACTTTTTAAAAAACGACTGGATGACTTCCTGCAGACACAGAATATTAAGGGTTATAATATTTAATATGTGGGTAAAAGCTTCTTGATCCAAGGAGAAATCTGACTGCCATTCTGGGGTCAAGAAGGAATTTTTTCCCAGTATGTTGCATATTGGCGAGCGCTTCAGACTGGGTTTTTTGCCTTCTTTTGGATCAACAGCAGTAGGTTATGTGGGAGAGGCTGAACCCGATGGACGCATGTCTTTTTTCAGCCTATATAACTATGTAACTATGTAACTATGTAACTATGTAACAACTGCTTGGGGCGGCAGTCTGTATTAAAAAAGGAGACATTTTAGGACACGCAGAACAAGTTTAGTGATTTTTTTGGCTAAATTATGGTGAAACGTATGCAGGCTTTGGATGAAAGTAACAATAGGTGCTTTAAAATTGGGCCTTTGGTGTCGGCAACAGTAACCCCTCTGTGGTATTGTGGAAGAGTGCAGGGTTGGACCCTGCGGTCAAATATTAAAATTATATAAATCTGGTAATATAGGCGTCAGTGGCAGTGCACCCAAATAATGTGCCTTTCATGGCAGCAAGTGCCTTCACACCGTAACCCTTTTGTGGTATTGTGGAAGAGTGCAGGGTTGGAACCTGCGGTCCAAAAAATTTAAATTATATAAATCTGGCACAGGCGTCAGTGCAGCCAAATATTGTGCCTTTCATGGCAGCAAGTGCATTCACACCGTAACCCTTTTGTGGTATTGTGGAAGAGTGCAGGGTTGGACCCTGCGGTTCGAAAAATTAAAATGATATAAATCTGGCACAGGCGTCAGTGCAGCCAAATACTGTGCCTTTCATGGCAGCAAGTGCCTTCACACCGTAACCCCTTTGTGGTATTGTGGAAGAGTTCAGTGGTGGAGGTTTTGAGAATGCAGAAGAGATCCCCGATCTATTCAGTTACGTCAGCATCAGGGGATTGATAGCTGCTGATCCAGGACTGATTCATTTTTATAAATGTCAGCCGGTCTACAGAGTCGGTGGACAGACACACTCTTTTGTCTGTGACAAAACCTCCTGCGGCACTGAACGTCCTTTAAGAAAGCACGCTGGATGAAGGGCAACCTAGTAGCTGCATAGCATATTGGCTAAGTTCTGGCCAGTAATCCAATCTCAACACCCAGTAAGCCAGTGGATCATCTGCTGGAAAGGTATCCAGGTCTGCCCTTGCCCCTAGGTAGTCCTGCAGCATACGGTGAAGACGCTGGCAATGGGTGCCTACATTTGACGTCCCTGGGCGTCGTGGACTAAAAAAATTTAAAAAGGCATCAGTCAAGCGGCCCCGGCCTTCACCACTATTTCTCTGATCATCCGCAGCCTCAGAAGCACGTGTGTCATCACTTGGTAACCTACCAGTGCCTGGAAAGGTGTTACACAAGTGTCGCTTTAGAGCGTCCTCAAGTGTTTTCATCCTGTGCTCCCTCTGTGCGGGCAGGATGAACTCTGCAACTTTACCCTTGTATCGTGGATCAAGAAGGCTTGCCAGTAATGATCCCTCTCCTTGATAGCACGAATCCTGGGGTCCTTTAGCAGGCTTTGCAGGATAAGGGAGCCCATGCAGCGTAGGTTGGAGGTGGCATTAGCTTCCGAGTCTTCCTGGTCAATGAGGAGGATGACCCCATCGTGCACTTCCTCCTCCCAGCCGCGTACAAATCCTTGTGTTTCTGGGCACACAAAACCCTCCCTTGAGGAATCCCCACCTTCAATGCCCCCACTACTTAAATATTCCTCCTCATCCTCCTCCTGTCTGATCTGAGGAGGACCCGCTGGAATTCTGTCTGCGGAAAGACTGGGGCCTTCAGAGCTAGGGAAGGCCTCCTCTTCCTCCCGCTGCTCTTCCTCTAGAGCCACATCTATAATTCCCCGCAGAGTGTGCTCCATCAGGAACACTAAAGGAATTGTGTTACTGATGCATGCACTGTCCCTGCTCACCATCCTCGTTGCCTCCTCAAATGGTGACAGTACAGTGCATGTATCCTTGATCATCAGTCACTGCGGGGTGAAAAAAAAACAAGTTGACCTGAGCATGTCCTTGTGCCATACTCACACAGGTACTCGTTGATGGCCCTCTGCTGCTTGTGGAGATGCTGCAGCATTGCTAATGTCGAGTTCCACCTGGTGGGCATGTCACAGATCAGACGGTTTGTGGGAAGGTGGAATTCTCTTTGAATTTCTGCCAGGCGAACACTTGCTGGGAATGACCGTCTGAAGTGGCTGCAGACTTTTCTGGCCTGGCTGAGAAGCTCTGCCAGCCCTGGGTACCTGGTTAGGAAACACTGTACCACCAGATTTAGGATGTGTGCTAGGCATGGTACATGCGTCAACTTACCCAGGCGTAGGACGGAGAGAAGGTTGCTGCCATTATCACAGATGACCATTCCCAGCTCAAGCTGGCGTGGTGTTAACCATCTCTGCACCTGCCCCTGCAGAGCTGACAGAATTTCTGTCCCGGTGTGCCTCCTGTCCCCTAAACAAACCAGCTCAAGCACAGTATGGCATCTTTTTGCTTGAGCCATTGCGTAGCCCCTGTCACGCGTCGGTTTAACTGCCACTTCAGAGAAGGAGGAGGAGGAAGAGGTGGTGGTGGAGCAGACAGACCTCATACAAGCAGCTTTCTGGAGGCGTGGTGGATGAACAAGCTCCAACACAGAGCCCCGTTTTGGATCCCTCCCAGCTGCTATCAGAGTTACCCAGTGTGCCATGAAGGAAATGTAACAGCCCTGTTCATGCTTGCTGGACCACGTGTCTAAAGTCTAAAGTCACATGCACCTTGCTGCTGACTGCCTTTCCCAATGACTCAATAACATTGTCTTCCACGTGCTGGTATAGTGCTGGAATGGCCTTCCGTGAAAAGTAATGGCGTTTTCGAACCTGCCACTGTGGTACAGCACATTCAGAAAATTCACAGAAGGAAGCAGAGTCCACCAGCTGGAAAGGTGCTAAGCTGGCATTTAGACGCTGTGCTTGGGGATGGTTGGGACTATATTTTTTCTTACTGCGTAAATCTTCAGCTGATGGGATGCTGTCACATTGTGAGGAAGGACCTGGTACATCCATTACTGTAGCATCATCCCTGTCAGTGGAGGTTGGAGTCAATGACATGGCAGGACATATAGTGGGGGTAGAGGCAGGTGAGGAGGACCTATGCAAAGTTTTGCGCCAACGGGATGCGTGGCAGGTGATCATGTCGTCTCAAGCACGTGGTACCCAAGCGTCCGGTGTCTTTCCCACGCTTGAGCCTCATCTGACATAGATTACAAATAGCAATGGTGGGGTCTGCTGCACATTTCTTAAAGAACTCTCAGACAGCAGAGTTCCTGGATGTGTGCTTTGAGACAACAGCGCTCTGCACCTGAGCAGCTCTGACATCTGATGCCTTGGACTGGCTAGTGCTACGGTTGGTCATAGAGGACGTTGTGCCTCGTGTTTGTTGTGCCTCCTCCTCACTTGACTCCTCTGTCCGATCAGGCACCCAGGTGGAGTCACTGACCTCATCATCATTGTCATCACCCCCTATCTCCTCGTCACTGGAGCCAACTTGGCAGTATGCTGCAGCTGCTGGGGCAACATGAGTGCCAGTTATTTATGTGTCACTGGCACCCCCTTCCTCTAGGTTCATTATACTCCCTTCCTCAACCTCAGAGATTGAATCAGAGCACTGTAGTTGCTGCGCATCCTCAAGCAGCATGTCACGGTCATTGTAGTCAAACAATTCAGCTGACTCCTCCGTGTGTGATAGTGAGGCTACGGCAGGAGTAGCTGTGGACATGGAGGCTGCATTAGATGCTTTGGCAGCTGAGGTGGACTGTAAACCACTACAAGCCTGGCTGGCAGAGGACTCCGAGGATGAGGATGGCCTGGTTAGCCAATCCACCAAATCCTCTGTATGTTGCTGCTGCTTAAGATGGCCAGCACCAGTTAGAAAGGACAAGCGTGCCCCTGCAGAGGATGCACCATGTCCACGACGACCAGAGGCACAGCCTCCCGACACAGCGGCTGCTTGCCCTCTTATCTGTGTCTGGGAGCGTCTGCCTGTCCTTTTTGGTCTTTCTGATATGGTGAGTGATATATAGATTAAAGATATACAGAACTCTGATTCAACTCTGTTATAAAAATTGGAGATATGCTGCAGAACTCTGATTCAACTCTGGTATAAAGATTAAAGATTTCCAGAACTCTGGTATAACTCAGTGAGACACCCTGATAGCTGGCAGCCAGTGACAAGACACAGATTACAATTTGCAGAAATCTGCTAGAAGTATGTGGGACCCCCTGATAGCTGGCAGTGGGAAGACAAAGATTACAATTCCCAGAAACCTCCTATAAATCAGTGAGACCCCCTGATGGGTGGCAGTGAGAACACAAAGATTACAACAATTCCTAGATATTTTGAAGAAATGAGACCCCCAAAATACTTGGTGGCAGTGAGAACACACAGATTACCACAATTCCCAGATATTTTGTGGAAATGACTGACCCCCAAAACTGCTGCTGGCAGTGAGAAGACAAATATTACAATTCCCAGAAACCTCCTATAAGTCAGTGAGACCCCCTGATGGGTGGCAGTGAGAACACAAAGATTACAACAATTCCCAGATATTTTGTAGAAATGAGACCCCAAAAATACTTGGTGGCAGTGAGAACACACAGATTACCACAATTCCCAGATATTTTGTAAAAATTACTGACCCTCAAAATAGTTGCTGGGAGTGAGAACACACAGATTAGAACAATTCCCTGATATTTTGTAGAAATTACTGACCCCAAAATAGTTGGTGGCAGTGAGAACACACAGATTAGAACAATTCTCAGATATTTTGTAGAAATTACTGACCCCCAAAATAGTTGCTGGGAGAACACACAAATTACCACAATTCCCAGATATTTTGTGTAAAATTACTGACCCCCAAAATACTTGGTGGCAGTGAGAACACAAAAATAATTTTGATACATAATGCAGAGGTTTGTTCGAACGGTTTGAAATGGAACATGACATATTTTGCTTTCATGGTATATTCAGTGGACCAATGGCTTTGAGTGTTGCTTTAAGAAGAAGCAATTATTAGCAAGAATTATGAAGAAGCAAAGAATTTACAGATTTCCCTGACCGGGAATTGAACCCGGGCTGCAGCGGTGAGAGCGCTGAATCCTAGCCACTAGATCACCAAGGACTTGCTGAGATACACTCTCGATTGATAAAGTTTCTTCATCTGTCTGAAATGCATTACTATGTGAACTACGGTTTGATACGTAGTTACAATAAAAAGAGTCAAAGATTAAGACAAAAATTAGACCACCAGTGAGTAAGACAAAAATAATTTTGATACATAATGCAGAGGTTTGTTCGAACTGTTTGAAATGGAACATGGCATCTTTTGCTTTCATGGTATATTCAGTGGACCAATGGCTATGAGTGTTGCTTTAAGAAGAAGCAATTGACTTCCGGGAGGCGGGCCGAATGAATGGCCGCTTTTAGCTTGAGGCTCTCCTTAACCTGCTGGATTCCGGTTTGAAGGAGTCAACGCCAGATAATCAGGGCAGAAGCTCTCCCTCACAACAGCTGCTTCATTTGAACTGTCTTTGGCGGGTCCCGGAGGTGCAGCACTTATTTCCCCGGAGTCACCAGGCCGATTCCCGGCTGCCATTTTAGGCCCCATCAGCCACCCCCTTGTCTCCTGTAGCTCTGCTGGACGGGTCAGGACGTACCGACTTAAAAGTTACCGGTTACCGGGTGAGTGCCCCCAGTCCCCAGAGGGTGCTCCGCTCTGCCTGCAGGTGATCCCATACAGTACTTGCCGCCGCGGCGGTCCAATAGCCCAACCTCCCATCGCTTAGCCGGAGTAAGACACTGCAGGCCTCGGAGGTGAGCGTCACTGCTCCTGACCACCCGGGTTGTAACCGCATCAATCACCGGTGGCCACCATCTTGTGGAGGCGGCACGCCGTTCTGCCCGCGAATAACCCCAGTCACCATCTGCCGAGGCGGTGTGTCGGCGCCCAGGCCGGAATCATCTTACCACCTCATCCATGGACCTGGTCCCACTACTGTGACAACCCTCCCGCTAGTACAACCGCAGAGGATCCTGAATCCGTTCTGTCGCAGTTGACATCGCAAACACAACGGCTTACAGAAGTTGAAGAACAGGTCTCTACCCTTGAAGACGACGTTCATCCACTGAAGGCGCAGGTGGACGCACAACAATCGATTATTCAAACGTTGCCGTAAAAATTAGACGACTTAGAAAATCGGAGCCGCCGCAATAATTTGCGAATTATTGGCCTACCGGAGACGGTGAAAGGTCGAGCTCTACAAGAATGGGCTTCCAACTGGTTACCTACCCACCTGGGTTTAGACGCCCTTGACCTACCCCTGGCTGTGGAGAGGGTGCACAGAGTGGGCCCTGATTTAAACCCGCAATCGAGACGCCCCCGAGTTGTCATCATGAGACTTCTCAATTTTGTGGACAAGTCTAAACTTTTACAAGCCTTTCATAGTGCCAATGCCCTGGATTACAATGGAGCCCCTCTTACACTGTTTCAGGACTTTTCAGCTTCTGTATCTCTAAAACGGAGGGCGTTCTCGCCTTTATGCTCGGAATTGGTGGCAAAGGACATTCGTTTTTCGCTGCTATACCCGGCTCACCTGAGAGTTAATTTCAATGGAGCGACCCATTATTTTGATTCTCCCACCGAGGCGAGCATGGCTCTCCTTCCAAGTCAATCTCCTGAGAGGTCAGTCTTGCCTATTCCTCCGCGTACACCATCTACGAGAACCCGTACTGGGAAACCTTGAAGAGGTCACTGCTGGACATTTACCGACTTTTCTTCAGACTATGGCGTGGTTCTGGTTTGTTATGATGCAACATATGTTTTTCTTTACCCCTAGGTTGGGCTTAATGGGGTTGGATGGTTGGGAGACAATGGAAGCAATGGCTTCATCTGATCTCTGGATCCCGTTGATTCTTTTCTCTATGCTTATATTACTGTTTGGATCCTTTCTTGGATCCCTTTTACATGTTCAGGAACTAATGTTCTCCTTTACCCTACGGTCAAGTTTATTGAGGTCAGATGATGGGCGGTTCATGGCCACATCTGCTCTCTGGGTCCTGTTGATCCTTTTGTTTATATTCATGTTACAGTTTGGGTTTATTTCTAGACCCTCTTTACAAGTTCTGGTTCCATTTAATAGATTTAGAAAAAATTTATTGACGCTCAGACTCAAGGTTTTAAGTCTACCGTACAATCCCCTCGTAGGGTTCCGGGGCTGTAGCTGGGACGGCCCTGGTCCCCCCACTAGAAGTGGCTATGCCATATCCTCTATGATGGGCACTGTATGGTGCCCCGTCACACCGAGACCCTCCCATGACATCTCTTGAGCCACCTACCCTCAAAGCCTCCCTCAGACTCCCCTCTTGGAATGTGGAAGGTTTGAACTCTCCCATCAAACGGAAAAAAATACTTACTCACGTTAAAGCCCGATGTGGTCTTCCTGCAGGAAACTCACTGGGCTTCCCCTGATAACCATCTCCGAGCTCCCTGGATTGGGTATCAAACTTCTGCCCCTTATATGAACAAAAAAAGGGGTACTGCTATTCTCCTGAATAAATCTCTTCCGTTTACTGTCCTTGACGAAGGTAACGACATCCACGGTCGTTTTTCCATTGTATTGGCGTCGCTTTGGGAGAGACCTATTTATTAGTAAACATCTATGCTCTTCACCCCCCTCACTTACAATTTTTTTCTGACCTATACGCATCTCTCCTTCAATATACTTTTACACGTTGCATTATAGGCGGGGATTTTAATGCGGTTTTGGATTCCGTCTTGGACCGCTCTCATGTAGGCTCTCGTCCAGCGCCTGCGCGGGCCTCAGCCGGCCCCATTTTTTTGAAAGACCACTTGGCTTTATTCGACGCCTGGCGTTATGTCAATCCGGAAGGAAGGGACTACTCATTTTACTCGCACCCTCATGATTCTTTCTCCCGCATAGACTTGTTCCTACTGTCCTCGACTTTCTATCACTCCATAGTTGACGCAGCGATAGGAATGATACATGTTTCTGACCATGCACCTGTCACGGTAGATTTACAGCTAAAAACTCCCCTCCCACGCTCCCGAAATTGGCGCTTTCCCACTACTCTCCTTCACTCCAACGATTTCAAAGCACACATAGAACTCAGCTGGAACAACTACCTGGACGATAACTTAGAACATGTGGATGATGTTAATTTGTTTTGGGAGGCAGCTAAACCGGTTATGAGGGGTTGTATAATTGAATATATGGCCCGTAAACGTAAAGCACTTAACGGACGGCTGCTGGAGGCGCACTCCTCCCTAGTTAATTCTTATAGAACCCATGTTGCGCATCCTACCCCTCTCACATCAGAACAATATAAGGCGGACAAACAAAGCTATGCTAAGTTAATCGAGGAAAGGGCCCAATATTCCTGGTTACACCAGCAGAATCGTTTCTTCCGCTGGGGTAACAAACCAGGGAAACTCCTGGCTAATTTACTGAAATTACAACACCCGTCGATCCCGGCTATAACTAGAATTAAGACCCCCACGGGCGAAATGTTAACTGACCCATCGAATATCAATAGATTTTTCCGTGATTACTTTGAGACATTCTACAAGGCTGAACTTGATGAGTGGAAAGTCCAGGCCAAATTCTTTATAACAGCGGGGATGCCAGAACTAGATCCCGAGACGAGAGAAAAACTAAATGCTCCAATTAGCGCAAACGACATCTCGACAGCCATTTCTCGCCTTCGTTCCCACAAAACTCCCGGCCCGGATGGCTTCTCGGCTGAATATTATAAAATGCTAGAGGGCCATCTTATCCCCCACCTTACGACCTTGTTCAATAATATCCTACAGGGGAAGGCCCCGCCACCCTCCTTTAATGCGTCCCGGATGATAATGATTCCTAAACCAGATAAAGACCCTTTACTAGTAACGTCCTATCGCCCAATTTCCCTATTAAATACCGACTTGAAATTATTATCGGCCATAATGGCTCGGCGTCTGCAGGACCCGCTAACACAGTTTATCTCCCCCGTTCAAACAGGATTTCTGTCGGGCCGTCACTCCACACAAAATGTCAGAAAAGCCCTGGCGGCGATCTGGTCGTCGAATAGTCGCACACAATCTTCGGATTTACTCCTTCGCTGTGATGCCGATAAGGCCTTCGACTGCATATCGTGGTCCTATTTACGACGATTCTTAAAATATCACTCCTTTGGTGTCCCAATTCTTAATTTATTTAATGCTCTATATGATGCTCCTTCCGCTACCATCACGACTAATGGCCTTAATTCCACCCCTTTCCTACTGGAACGGGGCACACGTCAGGGTTTCCCACTCTCCCCTCTACTATTTAATTTAGCATTAGAACCACTCTTAAGAATTTTCCAAACATGTCCGGACCTTAGTGGAATACAAATAGACTCGCAGGAGGTTCGAATAGTCGCTTTTGCAGATGATTTGCTCCTCTTTCTGTCCCGCCCCGACAAAGCACTCCCAACTCTTTTGACATATTTGGAAGAATTTCACCTTGCATCGGGGTTCAAGATTAACTATGAAAAAACACTGGCGATACCTTTGGGAACGGATTATGGAAGTTTGATCGGGCAACACAATCCCTTTCATTGGTGCAGAACGGGGACTTTTAAGTATCTAGGTGTATTACTACCGACTAATATCACAAAATTATACGAGGTCAATATCCCCCCTCTCCTGTCGCAACTTAAGAACCTGTTAACTTCCTGGGCAAAACTTCCGCTGTCTTATTTGGAGAGGTGTAGTCTTATAAAAATGGTAGCATTCCCACGTCTGCTATACCCGATACCAATGCTCCCATTACTTCTCAAACGCAAGGATATAGCACACATTCATGCTCTGTTTACCAGATTCATCTGGCATGGGGGAAGACCATGTATAGCACTACGTAAACTTCAGCTTCCCTATAATATGGGATGATTGAATTTACCAGACATGTATTCTTACAATATTGCAGCCCTGTACCGAATTGGGGCGGATTGGATAGCGGACTCATCCAGATATACGGATTGCGCCTTGGATCGAGCCATGTCTTTCCCATTATCCCCACTGGCTTTCCTCCACTCCCCCCTGTCCAGAATCCCCCCTACTCTGAGATCTAACCCCTTGCTTTTCACAGGATGGGAGGCGTGGTATCGAGCTCGTAAACAGAGGGGCTTGTCCTGGAAATCCTCGGTTTTCCAACCACTACTACATAACCCTGCTTTCTAGTCCGGCTCAGCGGCCTCGGCATTTCGGGTCTTGGCGACTAAAGGTCTCACTCAAATAGGGCACCTGTTGTCGGGACCAACTCACTCCCTTGTCTCCTACAGAGATCTATGCGTACTAGCAGCCCCGACTCCCCTACACTCGGTATATTATGTGCAGTTATCGGCATTTGTATCAACACAGTTAAATACCTTAAAACCACAGGACTTTTCCAATCCCCTTGATATTCAGGCGTCTATAGGTCCATCCACAGCATCATTTCGCACCCTGCTTCTGCCTCAATTTGACTGGTCTGTAGCGACCACGGGTTTAGCGGCCTGGTGTGTTCATCTTCCCAAACAATCGCCCTTTACCTTAATTGCGGCCACTAATACCTTGCGCAAACTAATCCCCTCGGCGCAATATGACGAAATGTTTTTGAAATTATTACATGGCGCCTATATAGCCCCGGCAGATTGGCCCGAATAATGCCCCTCAGTTCGGGTCGATGTCTTAAATGCATGCATGCCAATGCAGATCTCTTTCACTGCTTGTGGTCCTGCCCATTAGTGTTAAACTTTTGGAAATCCATACGGAGAGTTGGTGTTAGGATCCTAAAGATAGTAGTACCCACCACCCCAGACTGGGCTATGTTTAACCTCTTCTCCGACAGTGAGAGACGTGGGCTGGACAGGAATCAGAGGGCCCTATTGGGAGTGCTATCCGCAGTGGCTAAAAAGGCCATTTTGGGGAATTGGATTGCCAGCCCCCCCCCACATTCACCATGTTTTAGTCCCGCTTTTATGCTATTTTTCAATATGATTGGGTGGAGACTGCTCTGCATAAAGACGATAAAGTCCAACGGTTTTTTGAAAAATGGGAACACTTTATGTCATGTTTGCCGGACGATGTCATTGTGAAACTGAAAAGAGACTTTGAATTTACTACTTGGTATCTCTCTAGATCCCTATCTTCCCCTCCCTTAAAACTTAACACTCAAGCACGCTTAGAACTTTCGGAATTTTCTGATGTATTGTCATTAGTGTAATGTGTGCTTGCTGTGAGGCTCTCCTTGTCAACTATGGGATGGGAGGGCTGTCTTTCTAAGTGGGAATGTGACTATGCGTATTGTACCTGAACTGAGTTTGTCAATCTCAAAAATAAAGTTTATAAAAAAAAAAAGAAGCAATTATTAGCAAGAATTATGAAGAAGCAAAGAAATTACTAATTTCCCTGACCAGGAATCGAACCCAGGCTGTGGCAGTGAGAGTGCCGAATGCTAGCCACGAGACCACCAGGGAGTTGCTGAGATACACTCTCGATTGATAAACTTTCTTCATCTGTCTAAAATTCAATACTTTGTAAACTACAGTTTGATACGTAGTTACAATAAAAAGAGTCAAAGATTAAGACAAAAATTAGACCACCAGTGAGTAAGACAAAAATTATTTTGATACATAATGCAGAGGTTTGTTCGAACTTTTTTAAATAGAACACGGCATCTTTTGCTTTCATGGTATATTCAGTGGACCAATGGCTTTGAGTGTTGCTTTAAGAAGAAGCAATTATTAGCAAGAATTATGAAGATGTGAAGAAATTACTGATTTCCCTGACCGGGAATCAAACCCTTGTTGCAGCGGTGAGAGTGCTGAATCCTAGCCACTAGACCACCAGGAGCTTGTTTAAAAAATTAGTCGATTGATAAACTTTCTTCATCTGTCTAAAATACAAAACTTTGTAAACTATGGTTTGATACGTAGTTACAATAAAAAGAGTCAAAGATTAAGACAAAAATTAGACCACCAGTGAGTAAGACCAAAATAATTTTGATACATAATGCAGAGGTTTGTTCGAACTTTTTTAAATTGAACTTGGCATCTTTTGCTTTCATGGTATATTCAGTGGACCAATGGCTTTGAGTGTTGCTTTAAGAAGAATCAATTATTAGCAAGAATTATGAAGATCCGAAGAAATTACTGATTTCCCTGACCGGGAATCGAACCCGGGCTGAGGCGAGAGTGCTGAATCCTAACCACTAGACCACCAGGGACTTGCTAAGATAAGTTCTCGATTGATAAAGTTTCTTCATCTGTCTAAAATACAAAACTTTGTAAACTACGGTTTGATACGTAGTTACAATAAAAAGAGTCAAAGATTAAGACAAAAATTAGACCACCAGTGAGTTAGACAAAAATTATTTTGATACATAATGCAGAGGTTTGTTTGAACTTTTTTAAATTGAACATGGCATCTTTTGCTTTCATGGTATATTCAGTGGACCAATGGCTTTGAGTGTTGCTTTAAGAAGACGCAATTATTAAGAAGCAAAGAATGTACAGATTTCCCTGACCGGGAAGCGAACCCGAGCCGCGGCGGTGAGAGCGCCGAGTCCTAGCCACTAGACCACCAGGGACTAGTTGAGATACCCTCTCGATTGATAAACTTTCTTCATCGGTCTAAAATACAATACTTTGTAAACTACGGTTTGATACGTAGTTACAATAAAAAGAGTCAAAGATTAAGACAAAAATTAGACCACCAGTGAGTAAGACAAAAATAATTTTGATACATAATGCAGAGGCTTGTTCTTACTGTTTGAAATGGAACATGGCATCTTTTGCTTTCATGGTATATTCAGTGGACCAATGGCTTTGAGTGTTGCTTTAAGAAGAATCAATTATTAGCAGGAATTATGAAGATGCAAATAAGTTACTGATTTCCCTGACCGGGAATCGAACCCGGGCTGTGGCGAGAGCGCTGATTCCTAACCACTAGACCACCAGGGACTTGCTAAGATAAGTTCTTGATTGATAAATTTTCTTCATCTGTCTAAAATACAAAACTTTGTAAACTACAGTTTAATACGTAGTTACAATAAAAAGAGTCAAAGATTAAGACAAAAATTAGACCACCAGTGAGTAAGACAAAAATAATTTTGATACATAATGCAGAGGTTTGTTCGAACGGTTTGAAATGGAACATGTCATCTTTTGCTTTCATGGTATATTCAGTGGACCAATGGCTTTGAGTGTTGCCTTAAGAATAAGCAAAGAAACTACAGATTTCGATGACCGGGAATCGAACCCAGGCAGCAGCGGTGAGAGTGCCGAATCTTAGCCACTAGACCACCAGGAACTTGCTGAGATACACTCTCGATTGATAAACTTTCTTCATCTGTCTAAAATACAATACTTTGTAAACTACGGTTTGATATGTAGTTACAATAAAAAGAGTCAAAGATTAAGACAAAAATTAGACCCCCAGTGAGTAAGACAAAAATAATTTTGATACATAATGCAGAGGTTTGTTCGAACTGTTTGAAATGGAACATGGCATCTTTTGCTTTCATGGTATATTCAGTGGACCAATGGCTTTGAGTGTTGCTTTAAGAAGAATCAATTATTAGCAAGAATTATGAAGATCCGAAGAAATTACTGATTTCCATGACCGGGAATCGAACCCGGGCTGCAGCGGTGAGAGTGCCGAATCTTAGCCACTAGACCAACAGGGTCTAGTTCAGATATACTCTCGATTGATAAACTTTCTTCATCTGTCTAAAATACAATACTTTGTAAACTACGGTTTGATACGTAGTTACAATAAAAAGAGTCAAAGATTAAGACAAAAATTAGACCACCAGTGAGTAAGACAAAAATAATTTTGATACATAATGCAGAGGTTTGTTTGAACTTTTTTAAATTGAACATGGCATCTTTTGCTTTCATGTTATATTCAGTGGACCAAAGGCTTTGAGTGTTGCTTTAGAAAGAATCAATTATTAGCAAGAATTATGAAGATCCGAAGAAATTACTGATTTCCCAGACCGGGAATCGAACCCGGGCTGCGGCTAGAGCACCGAATCCTAACCACTAGACCACCAGGGACTTGCTAAGATAAGTTCACGATTGATAAACTTTCTTCATCTGTCTAAAATACAATACTTTGTAAACTACGGTTTGATACGTAGTTACAATAAAAAGAGTCAAAGATTAAGACAAAAATTAGACTACCAGAGAGTAAGACAAAAATAATTTTGATACATAATGCAGAGGTTTGTTCGAACTTTTTTAAATGAACATGGCATCTTTTGCTTTCATGGTATATTCAGTAGACCAATGGCTTTGAGTGTTGCTTTAAGAAGAAGCAATTATTAGCAAGAATTATGAAGAAGCAAAGAATGTACAGATTTCCCTGACCCGGAAACAACCCGGGCCGCGGCGGTGAGAGTGCCGAATCCTAGCCACTAGACCACCAGGGACTAGATGAGATACCCTCTCGATTGATAAACTTTCTTCATCTGTCTAAAATACAATACTTTGTAAACTACGGTTTGATACGTAGTTACAATAAAAAGAGTCAAAGATTAAGACAAAAATTAGACCACCAGTGAGTAAGACAAAAATAATTTTGATACATAATGCAGAGGTTTGTTCGAACTTTTTTAATTGAACATGGCATCTTTTGCTTTCATGGTATATTCAGTGGACCAATGGCTTTGAGTGTTGCTTTAAGAAGAAGCAATTATTAGCAGAATTATGAAGAAGCAAAGAATTTACAGATCTCACTGACCGGGAGTCGAGCCCTGGCCGTGGTGGTGAGAGTGCTGAATTCTAGCCACTAGACCACCAGGGTCTTCTTGAAAAAGTTAGTCGATTGATAAACTTTCTTCATCTGTCTAAAATACAATACTTTGTAAACTACGGTTTGATACGTAGTTACAATAAAAAGAGTCAAAGATTAAGACAAAAATTAGACCACCAGTGAGTAAGACAAAAATAATTTTGATACATAATGCAGAGGTTGTTTGAACTTTTTTAAATTGAACATGGCATCTTTTGCTTTCATGTTATATTCAGTGGACCAAAGGCTTTGAGTGTTGCTTTAGAAAGAATCAATTATTAGCAGAATTATGAAGATCCGAAGAAATTACTGATTTCCCAGACCGGGAATCGAACCCGGGCTGCGGCTAGAGCACCGAATCCTAACCACTAGACCACCAGGGACTTGCTAAGATAAGTTCACGATTGATAAACTTTCTTCATCTGTCTAAAATACAATACTTTGTAAACTACGGTTTGATACGTAGTTACAATAAAAAGAGTCAAAGATTAAGACAAAAATTAGACTACCAGAGAGTAAGACAAAAATAATTTTGATACATAATGCAGAGGTTTGTTCGAACTTTTTTAAATTGAACATGGCATCTTTTGCTTTCATGGTATATTCAGTAGACCAATGGCTTTGAGTGTTGCTTTAAGAAGAAGCAATTATTAGCAAGAATTATGAAGAAGCAAAGAATGTACAGATTTCCCTGACCCGGAAACAAACCCGGGCCGCGGCGGTGAGAGTGCCGAATCCTAGCCACTAGACCACCAGGGACTAGATGAGATACCCTCTCGATTGATAAACTTTCTTCATCTGTCTAAAATACAATACTTTGTAAACTACGGTTTGATACGTAGTTACAATAAAAAGAGTCAAAGATTAAGACAAAAATTAGACCACCAGTGAGTAAGACAAAAATAATTTTGATACATAATGCAGAGGTTTGTTCGAACTTTTTTAAATTGAACATGGCATCTTTTGCTTTCATGGTATATTCAGTGGACCAATGGCTTTGAGTGTTGCTTTAAGAAGAAGCAATTATTAGCAAGAATTATGAAGAAGCAAAGAATTTACAGATCTCACTGACCGGGAGTCGAGCCCTGGCCGTGGTGGTGAGAGTGCTGAATTCTAGCCACTAGACCACCAGGGTCTTCTTGAAAAAGTTAGTCGATTGATAAACTTTCTTCATCTGTCTAAAATACAATACTTTGTAAACTACGGTTTGATACGTAGTTACAATAAAAAGAGTCAAAGATTAAGACAAAAATTAGACCACCAGTGAGTAAGACAAAAATAATTTTGATACATAATGCAGAGGTTTGTTCGAACTTTTTTAAATTGAACATGGCATCTTTTGCTTTCATGGTATATTCAGTGGACCAATGGCTTTGAGTGTTGCTTTAAGAAGAAGAAATTATTAGCAAGAATTATGAAGAAGCAAAGAATGTACAGATTTCCCTGACCGGGAATCGAACCCGGGCCGCAGCGGTGAGAGCGCCGAATCCTAGCCACTAGACCACCAGGGACTTGTCGAGATACACTCTTGATTGATAAACTTTCTTCATCTGTCAAAAATACAATACTTTGTAAACTACGGTTTGATACGTAGTTACAATAAAAAGAGTCAAAGATTAAGACAAAAATTAGACCACCAGTGAGTAAGACAAAAATAATTTTGATACATAATGCAGAGGTTTGTTCGAACTTTTTTAAATTGAACATGGCATCTTTTGCTTTCATGGTATATTCAGTGGACCAATGGCTTTGAGTGTTGCTTTAAGAAGAAGCAATTATTAGCAACAATTATAAAGAAGCAAAGAATTTGCAGATTTCCCTGACCAGGAATCGAACCCGGGCCTCGGCAGTGAGAGCGCCAAATCCTAGCCACTAGACCACCAGGGACTTGTTGAGATACAATCTCGATTGATAAACTTTCTTCATCTGTCTAAAATACAATACTTTGTAAACTACGGTTTGATACGTAGTTACAATAAAAAGAGTCAAAGATTAAGACAAAAATTAGACAACCAGTGAGTAAAACAAAAATAATTTTGATACATAATGCAGACGTTTGTTAGAACTGTTTTGAATGGAACATGGCATCTTTTGCTTTCATGGTATATTCAGTGGACCAATGGCTTTGAGTGTTGCTTTAAGAAGAATCAATTATTAGCAAGAATTATGAAGATACGAAGAAATTACTGATTTCCCTGACCGGGAGTCGAGCCGGGGCCGCGGCGGTGAGAGCGCTGAATCCTAGCAACTAGACCACCAGGGACTTGTTGAGATACACTCTCGATTGATAAACTTTCTTCATCTGTCTAAAATACAATACTTTGTAAACTACGGATTGATACGTAGTTACAATAAAAAGAGTCAAAGATTAAGACAAAAATTAGACCACCAGTGAGTAAGACAAAAATAATTTTGATGCATAATGCAGAGGTTTGGTGGAACTTATTTAAATTGAACATGGCATCTTTTGCTTTCATGGTATATTCAGTGGACCAATGGCTATGAGTGTTGCTTTAAGAATCAGCAATTATTAGCAACAATTATGAAGAAGCAAAGAATTTGGAGATTTCCCTGACCGGGAATCGAACCCGGGCCGCGGCGGTGAGATCGCTGAATCCTAGCCACTAGCCCACCAGCGACTTGTTGAGAAACACACTCGATTGATAAACTTTCTTCATCTGTCTAAAATACAATACTTTGTAAACTACGGTTTGATACGTAGTTACAATAAAAAGAGTCAAAGATTAAGACAAAAATTAGACCACCAGTGAGTAAGACAAAAATAATTTTGATACATAATGCAGTTATGTTCGAACTTTTTTAAATTGAACATGGCATCTTTTACTTTCATGGTATATTCAGTGGACCAATGGCTTTGAGTGTTGCTTTAAGAAGAATCAATTATTAGCAAGAATTATGAAGATGCAAAGAAATTACTGATTTCCCTGACCGGGAATCGAGCCCGGGCCGTGGCGGAGAGAGCTGCCGAATCATAGCCACTAGACCACCAGGGACTTGCTAAGATATGTTCTCGATTGAAAAACTTTCTTCATCTGTCTAAAATACAATACTTTGTAAACTACGGTTTGAAACGTAGTTACAATAAAAAGAGTCAAAGATTAAGAAAAAAATTAGACCACCAGTGAGTAAGACAAAAATAATTTTGATACATAATGCAGAGGTTTGTTCGAACTTTTTTAAATTGAACATGGCATCTTTTGCTTTCATGGTATATTCAGTGGACCAATGGCTTTGAGTGTTGCTTTAAGAAGAAGCAATTATTAGCAAGAATTATGAAGAAGCAAAGAATGCACAGATTTCCCTAACCGGGAATCGAAACCGGCCCGCGGCAGTGAGAGCGCCGTATCCTAGCCACTAGACCATCAGGGACTTGTTGAGATACAATCTCGATTGATAAACTTTCTTCATCTGTCTAAAATACAATACTTTGTAAACTACGGTTTGATACGTAGTTACAATAAAAAGAGTCAAAGATTAAGACAAAAATTAGACCACCAATGAGTAAGACAAAAATAATTTTGATACATAATGCAGAGGTTTGTTCGAACTTTTTTAAATTGAACAGGGCATCTTTTGCTTTCATGGTATATTCAGTGGACCAATGGCTTTGATTGTTGCTTTAAGAAGAATCAATATTAGCCAGAATTAGGAAGATGCGAAGAATTACTGATTTCCCTGACCGGAAACGAACCCGGCTCCGGCGGTGAGAGCGCCGAATCCTAGCCACTAGACCACCAGGGACTTGCTAAGATATGTTCTCGATTGAAACTTTCTTCATCTGTCTAAAATACAATACTTTGTAAACTACGGTTTGTTACTGTAGTTACAATAAAAAGAGTCAAAGATTAAGACAAAAATTAGACCACCAGTGAGTAAGACAAAAATAATTTTGATACAT